>QANU01080034.1:0-44505 GCA_003254905.1 Nissolia schottii | reverse complement strand
ACCCACTGGGTGCAGACGTGGGGGCACCCTCGCGATTTCTTCTTCAATGGAGGCCACGGCCGCTGTTGCCGCTGCCGCTGCCGCCAACGCAGCCGCTGCTCGCGGCGCCTCTCTCCAGATGCCGCCCCCTACGTCGCGCAAGGAATGGCGCGCTGTTTCCGACCATCATCATTCGGGCCGAAACCCCAACGGCGAGGTAATGATTTGGACCTGGGAAAATGCCTCACATTGTCTTGTGGTATTGTGGTTGAGTGAAACGGTTAAGATGACTAGCGTTGTCGAAATTAAGAACTATCCTATGTTGCTGGAGTGATCGAAGAAACGAGTTGATTAAATTTTATTGTTGGTGTTGTTATTAGGGTTTGGCAATGTCGATTGATGCTAGTTTATGTTTCCCTTTTGGTTTGTCGTTTTGAAAACATACGTTGTATGGTGTGTGTGGAGGTGGATAACGAGGTGAGTAGTTCGATTATGTGGTGCTTGATTGCGTGCGTGGGTTAAAGCATCTAAGTGCAACATTCTTCTGAGATTTGGTTTATAGTTTTTCATTTCTAATATCTTTTTTGGTTATGTTTCGGACAGTCGTATAGGATTCTATTGTTTGGTTTAGGCAAAAAATATTGTCTACTTTAGGTAGAGTGTATGTCATATTGATGTTGCTTAAGTTTGAGATTTCAACATTACATAAGGCCCGCCTTGTAGATTGTTTTTGCTTTTGTCATTGTTTATGGTTGTTTGTGGTATGGGGAACTTCAACTCTTAAACTCTTGTGTTATTTGTTTGATTGATAATGAACTTATGTTGGCATGCAGGAGTTAGAAAATGCAAAAGTAGGGCAATTAGACGAGAGAACCATATATGAGGTAAGGTGATGGCATTAAGAAGCTGCTTATTAGTTTTGAGGAGTTAAGACCCTGAAGATAATTTTTGCCTCTTGCAGCATGGAAGAGAGCCTCTTGATGTTACTGCCTTGTGCAGGTGAGCAACTTTTTTTAGTTTTTACCAGTAACTTGCATAGAAANGAAGATAATTTTTGCCTCTCTTTTTTTAAGGTGCAGCATGGAAGAGAGCCTCTTGATGTTACTGCCTTGTGCAGGTGAGCAACTTTTTTTAGTTTTTACCAGTAACTTGGATAGAAAACACTGCTAAATAATGCAGCATTGCTATCATTAAGCATAGCTTTAATACCATCTTTTATCTTGTTTTTTATTAGATTACTGCTGGGCACTAGAATCTCAATGCCTTCCTAACTCTGCACTAGGACTTCTAATTTTTCCCATTAGCTTTATCTTTCTCTTTTGTTTTCATTTTTTTTTCTCTCTTCCTCATTTTATAATGTGTGATTTCCTGAATATATCATAGGTTGAGAGAACAGCTCAAGCTGTGGCATGAAAATCCTTAGTGTAAAATGTATATAATTGAGACATTTGTGATTGATTTCTTGCACCAAAGCTTAATGGCTAAAGCCAGGCATGGTATTTCTAACACAAGTTAAATGTAATCTGTGCTTTCTCTGTTGACCTACGTGGATCATTTTTCAAGAACTAGACTTTGATCTCTGGATGGCTTATGCAAGTAATTTACAATATGAAAATATTATCTTCAAATGTGTTGGCATAATGCTTTCAACTCTCAGATTTTCTTTAAAGCTGCTAGTCAGGAACAAAATATGGAAGGTTTATAATTGAAGACAAAAAAAAGTGTAATAAATGGATCTTTATTTAGTAGTTTATTATTTAAATAATGTCAAATTTGAATTCAAATAAAACTCAAATATTACATTTTGGAGGATATGAATTTTTTTTTTTTGGGGTTGGAGTTGGGGGTCAATGGTCACTTCGACTTCCCAGGAAACGCCTATGCTGAATTTGTGTAATGATAAAGTGTGTGCAAGAAGGCAGTTTACAAGTACATTGAGGGTTAGGACGATAGATGCTGGTTCAAACGTATGGCAGAAGAGAGACTTGGGAGGGGAGGTTATTTTTTCTATTTTAGATGTTTATTGCTGATAACTGTGCCGAGTTTTCCCCTAGCACAAGTCTATATGATGGATTGGATTCCATTTGTGTTTGATCACACAATTCATTTTTCCGTGCATTGACACCTTAATATCAATTTTATTGCTTTCTTACTTCTGAACAGGAATTACTTGGAAGAGCCTTGTGTTTGGGTGGAGTCAAAAAATACTACTCTCAATGAACTATTGCACACAAATGCAGAGTCATCATTTCCCACGTTTACTGCGATTATTGTGACATGCACATTCAGTGTTTCTCTCCTCAGTTGCAATGTTCGGTCTTCAACAATGCCAATTCCCAAATTACTTGTCCACGTTTTAGCACTGCTTGCAACATTGTCTTCTGTCTGTGCTTATCACTGGCTTTCCAAACCTCTTGTTGGAGATGAATATGGAAGGATCTATGTTTGTTCTGATACGAAGTTCTTTGCATTTGAGAGTAACGGCAGCATTGCATGGACCATGCATATGGACTACAAATGTAGTGTTGGTATGGCTCCAGTTCATGGAGGCACTGGGAAGGTCAGCCATTTACCCAATCTGATTTAAATTTAGTTTCAGTTTCATTTATCAATTGTTTTGCCTTCACATTTTTCATTCTTCATGAACATCTAATTGGAGTTTGCTTGTTTTCTGAGCACTAGTCGTGACTAAAAGTTTCTACTTAGTTTTTAAGTGTATGTGCGTGGGTGGACTGTGTAGTGCGTAATGCACAAGTCAATGTGTGCCCAAGTGAAGAAATTGAGTTCTGTGAGCGGTGTGCACAAGAAAAGTGAGTGATGTGAGGTGCTTGTGTTAGAATCAAGGGAGTGCTAAATTTCACTAGTGTGAGTGTGGTGCAACGTGCACTAGTCTTTGACTGTTTTTTTGGTGCTTCTCTGCTCTACATTTTCTGTACATGATGCATTTGAATTACTTATACTATATTATCTTGGGAATTTTCGGAAATTGAAATTTCTGTATTTGGTGTGAATTGTTTATAATAACTGAAAACTGTTCAACAGACTCAAATTGTGTAGTATGTTTCTATTCTGCAGAAACTTTAACTATTCATAACTATTTTTCAATCCCTGACTCCTTTATATGACTTGGGTTGGGTTTACGACAAACACAAGGCTTCCGCTTGTTAAAATAGAGATTCTTCATAGATTTGAGAGAGATGGAATCCTGTATACTCTTGTTAAAATACAAACTTATACTAGATACAACCAGTCATAAAGCTTAGAAAAGGTAAATACTAAAGAAACGTATAAGTGAGATCACTTGTGGCAATGGTACAGTTTTGGCCACTATGTGGTGCTTCTGGCTTGATCGCAACTCTAGCATCTTCAACGACAATTTCTCGGACAATCATGCTTTGTGGGAGAAGACTAGTCATTTATCATTTGTTTGGTGTAAAGCTCACAATCTCTTTAAAGGATTTTTCCCTCACATATATTTTGAGGGATTGGGAAGCTTTACTCCATTGACAACTTCTTTTAGTTTTTGTCTCTTTATAGAGGATCTCCTATCCTCTTTCTTTCTTTCTTTTTGGTATTCTGTCAGAACTGGTGCCAATAAGGAAAAGACTTGCTGAAATAACCTTGCTGTTTATTAATAATGCTGAAATTCCAATGGGGAATTTTCAGTATCAGAACATAATAATAGTGGCTAAAAGAAAATGAAGAACGAACAAGATAAAGGAATTAATCTGGGAATTTTAGGATCCCTTGGTCCTCCTAGTCCACTCAGGTTCTGAATGGCTTCCCCTTTCCCCCATGATCTCACTTATAATCATCAATAGGAGAGAATCAAGGGATTTAGCTTTATTTTCTCCTAAAAATCCTCACTTCCTTATTTGTCTCTAACTAATTATTTATTGCTGATTATTTCTCCTAATAAATCCTGATTTGTCTCTAACAAATCAGATATAGTTTCCTTCTATTTTGCTCTTCCCTTTCTTGTTCCTTCTAGAATATAGTATGGAAGGGGAATTATTTTCTTTCCTTTTTCGTTAGCCAGCCCAACTGACTCAGCTTCCGCTGCTGGGTATGTAACATATTCTCTTCTCTTTTTAATGAGATTCTTCTTTTATAAATAGTTTTTTAAAAAAAAATTTTAGGCCAAGTGAGGAAAAAACCAATAAAGGCCTCAACAAGAATAGTTGAATCACTTATCACATGGGGGATGGCCAAATAAACAAAGTAGGGGGAGGAAGACCAAGGAATACCCAATGAGAAACCATTGAAAAAGACCTTGATCTAAAATATCATTTCTGAAACCTTAACTTTTTGACTGTATATAATATTCTGTAATTTGACCTTAGGTAGCTAATTCACCTAGTGAGAAAAGACTTAATAATTCCTGGAACTTGCAGATATACTTGGTAGCTGATAATAGAATATTGATGATTAAGTTTGAAAATACTGGAGCTTCTGAACCTGCGGCAGAACTTTTTTTTGGTCCACAACCAGGTCAACAGGTAGAGGCTGAAATTATTGGGCTTTCAGTAAGCACAGTAAGCTCAACTGTGTTTATCAATATCAAGAATCGAGGACTCTTTGCGTATCGGTCACATGGACGTTTACTTTGGAGTGTAGGACCTGTGCTTTACAAATCTGGCTACCGTCAAGGATGCACGAAAAATCTTACAGATTGTTACTTTGCATCAGTCCCTATGCTTGATCAATGTGAGGCTAGTATATATGTAAGATTTACTCACCCTTGGATTTGTTGTAATATTCATTGCACACTTTGGCTCTAGCACTGATACATTTGTATTGTATTAAATGGTTTTTGAAATGATTCTGATCTTGATGGCTGAGAAAAGTTGTTATATGTGCTTTATCCTTAAGGGGAAGAACAATCAGTTTGGATTATATGTTATAATTTACAAATAGAAATTAAATCTGTACTTTTCGCTATGAATTGAAATAATATCAGGCAAAAATGATATTGTTATTATTATTTTTGGTGTTATTTTAGTTACTTGTAGAATGTGTGATGTGCAGTTTTCTCATACTTTATCTTGTGTTTAGGAAATCAAAACAATTCATTTCCAAGGTTTAGTGACTTCTTTGAAATTATATATTCTCTCTCTCTCTTTTTTTTTTTTTGCATTCGCAGATCTCAAATACAGAAGGAGAACTCTACTGTTTGTCAATTCGTGGCCGTCACTTTAGATGGATACGGGATTTTAGTTATCTAGACAAAAATTTCACCATCACCCCTGGGAACAATGGTCATCTGTATGTAACAGTTCCTGTGAGAGCTCTTGTATTGGCTCTAGATGTCTTTTCTGGTAATGTCTTGTGGCAGAGAAGTATTGGACCGTTAAGCAAAGCTGACTGTGCACCTGTAGTGGACACCAATGGTAAGTCCTTTTCTCTTACAAGCTTGATTAGTTTTAACACTTAATCCTAATTCATTGAAAAATATCATTACAATTTTGTATTTTGATTAGGTATATATGGGTCTCTCGGTTAGTAAAGGATTAATGTTGATTTATTTAAATGCAACAAACAAATAGATAGCTTATGGCACACTTTTTTCTCTACTTATTATGACAATTACCTCAGTTTATTCATATTGAACTTTACTTTTCTAAGATCTTACCGTCTTTACATGGATCCCTTTTGCAAACCACTGCATGTTATGGAAATATGGATCTGAATGACCGGAAGGAATCTATCGAAATATGGATCTGAATGACCGGAAGGAATCTATCGTTATATATCTTTTTTACATGCATAAAATGATACTGATATAAGATTTTATATCATTCTATGCAATCCTCACTTGTATCCATCTATACAATTTATGCATAATATTGCAGCATCCATATTGCTTCATAGTTGCTCTTGAATGTTTGTGCATCATATATAAACTTTTGAATTAATCTGAAGTTCTCTGAACTACAACTAATGTTACAAGGAATATAAAGTTGTATTACTGAAGTTCACTTGATGTTACAGGATGGGTGTCTATTGGTTCGTTGGATGGATTCCTATACTCATTTTCACCAACTGGGGTTCTTAAGAAATTCTCAAGAAGAAATTCAGAGAGCTCTGTGGTTCAAGTTGGTCCTTTTCTTGACTGCTCCGGATTCGCAGTCTATAGTTCACAGATAGAGATGGAAGGAAAGGTTAGCCACACAGTTGGAGAATACACCACTGTTTCAGCCATTAGACCTAAAGTTGCATTGTTAACTATGTTGGTTCCTGCAACTGGATCAATCTATTGGACTGAAAACAACCCTGGTACTTGGTTTCTAGTCCTTTCCTCCTCCTTGCTTCCCCTTAGAATGGAAAATAAAGCTTGCATAGCAGCAGGCTATCTAATTTTCTTAGTGGTTGATTCAAACAGGTCAACTTTCAACTTTGTTATCCAAGAGCGATCTGAGTCAATTTGTTGCTGAGGAGGAGATTCTTCTTGCTTTCCTTGCTTCTTCAAGTAAGAGTGCACTCGACTAATGATATTTGCTTCTTTGAAGAACATGGAATGAATGATACTATACAATCAACAATTGTTCTACTTAACACTTTTAAGTTGAGCATGTGGCATTTCACTTAAAATTTTTCATTCAAGGAAGTAACAAATTGGGTTTCTAAATAATTTTGGGAATCACATTTTTGTAACTTGTTTGAATGCACTGATGACTTGGTCCTGCTATTTAATGCAGAGACTGGCAACCTGCTGCAATGTCGTACTACGGGTACACATTTTCTACTCCTTCCTTTGGATGAATAAGCAAATTTTCAACCACCACAACTTAATAATCTGAAATTTAATTATTGCATCATATTATCAATCTTTGATCTGTAAATGCCAGCAATTATTTATGTGAATTTCTTCTAGCTAGTATGCTTTTCAAGACTTCAGTATGCATATTCTCTTTCTCGATGCTAGGTAATCAACTATGGATGTCAGCTAGTTGTTTTCTGAATTTAGGTATTATGTAGTCAACAACCTTGACTTGGTGTCAAAAAGACCCCTTTGAAGTGATAGATCACTCGCTTGGATAGTAAATACTCTTTGTGAGAGAGCATTATTGTAGGAGTGAGCTAAATGATTTTCAACCCGGGTTTAAATTGGAATCTACTAAGTAATTATATCTAGTTTGAGGCCATGTCCTGCAACTATGAATAAATCATTGTTGATTGTAACATGCAATTGATTTACAAGAAATACAGAGAACTTTATGGTTCAAGTTGATCCTTTTCCTGATTTCCAAAATAACTTCAATCTGGTAATTCTTTATTGTGTGCACTGCATACTACAAAATACTAGATTAAGCAATCTCAAAAAGTTCTAAATTTTTACCTTGAAAAATTTGTAATTGATTCCTATATTATCTTCAAGCTTGATCCCCTATACTTTATTGGGGACAAGCTTCAACATCATTCACCTTAGCATTACATTTTAAAGTACATAGAAACCAAAAAATCAAATTTGAAGTTGTTGGCAATCTATTCAGTAAACTATTGGCTATAAAAGTTTTGTTGTTGAGTGAAAATCAAACTAAGAGATTCAACAAGCTGAATTTTTCAAGCATATTAATTCCTACCTATTCAGACTTTAGTTGAATTATTCTCAGTATTTTTCCAATCTAGTCCTATATTTACGATACTTTATGAAGTTAGTTTGTGAATGTTCAAATGATGGTTTTGTGTAAAACACACCTGGGAGCTCAGTTTTTGGCTCACTCACAGCTTTTCTTGTATAGCTGGAAGCTTAGGCATGTTATAAGAATTAATTGGAAACCAATTGATTCGGTTAATAATTGAATGTTAGCTCTAAAAGCAATAAATGATATACAAAACAGAAGTTCTAGCTAGCACGATGGATTTCGTGCCAATGATGTAAAAAGTTAATAACCAATCACAGAAGAGATAAATGGTTCAGATCGAAAGAAAAAAGGAAGAGATAAATATTAAATGGATAAAATTTAATAACTCATTGCACTGCTATTTCATTTATTTTTGAAATGCAATTTTGACCCCTCAACAAGCATAATGCAATAGTTTCTGTGCTCATAACTTTTTCATCACTTTGCAGGTCAGAAGCTTGCATCCAGCTGCTCTCAAGCAAGGAGTAAGCTTGGCAGCATCTATACAGGTGATGTTCAACTCTACAAAAATTAACAAGAGAATATAACATTATTGGATAAAAAATGTTAAAAGAGACGGAAGGGGAAGGAATTTACAAGAGAATTTTAAAATTGAAAGGATGAACACACTTTCATTGATTCAAAATCTTTGTAACAATGCCATTGATTGATTTGAAAAAAACTTTTGAATTGCAATGCATATGTTTGTTACAAGCTTAGCTTATTTATAGGCAGAATTCTAAGATAAAATATTACATGTGATTGTTTAATCGAGAAGGAAAGCTAAGATAAGTCACAGCTTGCATTTTATACGATTGCAAGTTGTCAATTTAGTGAAGCTAATGATTTCCTTTGACTAGTCAAAGGTTCATTTGCTACTGATACTTCCAGCAACAATTATCTCTTGAGGCTTCCATTTCGAGCAACAAATGACAGTGATGATAATTTCTAGTAGTCACAAGAGAGTTCAAATTCAATGTGAATTTTAACTCATGCATGATCATAGCTTCAATTTGGGCCAATGCTACAAGTTGATTAGCAATTTGATCCACCAAAGTATCATGATGTAACATGGTGGATAGATATTTTGTTTTCTTAGTGTCATTTTCAACAAACATTTTGAGCATTTTGTGTAGGCGACGAAAGGATGATAGTATTGTTTCTGCTTTTTGAGTCAATTGTTTTAGCAATACTCATTGGACTTGTAAGATTCTGCTGTACATTCTGGGAAAAAAAGAAGCTTCAAGATCAAGGCCTTGGAAGCTTCCTTGCCAAGCGAGTAAGTTATGTGTGTTTGCTTCTTGTTGTTGTTCTTCTCCTTCCCTTTCTCTTTCTTCTTATGCATAACTTCTCTACCAAGTAAGAATGTTTTTTTTTTTCTTTTTTATTTATCATAATTTTGTTGCTTCTACCATTTGGACCTTTCAGTGCTCTCTTCAGCACAAAAAGAAAGCTTTGGACAGGACAATTACCGAGCTCGAGGAAAAAGCTTTAGAGGAAGCAGTGGACAATGAAGTTTTAGAAAAGTTGGGTAGTATAGTACAAGAAAGAGAATCTATAGAGAGGAAGCTCTCAACCACCTATAGTTTGGGAAGGGACAACAGAACTGACTCACATTCAAGATCTATGCTTCCTTTACACATGGGGTAAACAAGAAGCTACTCATTTCAAGGTGTAAAGCAGAAGAATATGACATTTTTCCACCCTCTAGTGACATCTTCCAGTGGAAACAACACCAAGTAAAAATAAGTTTCGTAGGAGAGGATAGAGTAGAAGCCATTAGAAGTAACGACCCCGGGGTGGGGGGTGTTTAAGCGTAGTTTTATGCAAGGAGCTGTAGTAGGAAGTAAAACTTTGTCTACGGTTATAGTAATAGTGATGTTTGTTCAATTAAGAACAAATTAACTTAGATATGAAAAGAACTTTTGATATAACCATTTTGTGGGTAACGGAAAAAAACCACGAATTTTACTATTTAAAACAAAAAAAATCCTACGCCACTCGAAGAAATTACTACATGCTAGTTGAATAAAAGTAAAAAAGTTCAAAGGGAGCTTATGGCACTCAAAAGGAATATATATTATTTTTGAATTGCATGTGCATTTTTTTAATATATACTTTTGTTTGTTTTTAGAGTTCATTTATTTCATAATCTATAACACTTAGAACTCATTATGACAAAAATTATCAAGAGAAAGAAAATAACATTTTGAAAAAGCATTTGTAGTAGTAGTGGCGGTAGTAATGGTAGCAGCAGTAGCAATTGTGGATGATTAATATTTTTTTTTATTGCTTTCTACCTTTTGAACTGGAATAACTTGGAAGAGCCTTGTGTTTGGGTGGAGTCAAACAAAACTACTTTCAATGAACTATTGCAACAAATGCTGAGTCATCGTTTCCCACGTTCATAGAGGTTATTGTGACATGCACATTCAGTGTCTCTCTCCTCAGTTGCAAAGTTCGGTCTTCAGCAATGTCAATTCCCAATTACTTGTACACGTTTTAGCACTGCTTGTTGCATTGTCTTCTGTTTGTGCGTATCACTGGCTTTCCAAATCTCTTGTTGGAGATGAATATGGAAGGATCTATGTTTATTTTGACACAAACTTCTTTGCATTTGGACTACAAATGCAGTGTTGGTATGGCTCCAGTTCATGGAGGCCCTGGGAAGGTGAGCCATTTACCCAATCTGATTTAAATTTAGTTGCAGTTTCATGTTTCACTTGTTTTGCCTTCACATTTTTCATTCTTCACGAGTCAAGTGAAGAAATTGAGTTCTGTGCACAAGAAAAGTGAGTGGCGCGAGGTGCGTGTGTTAAAATCAAGTGAGTGCTAAATTTCACAAGTGAGTGTGGTGCAAGGTACACTAGTCTTTGACTGTTTGAGTGCCTAGTTTTTTTTTTTTGGTGCTTCTGTGCTCTACATTTTCTGTACATGATGCATTTGAATTGCTTATACTATATATTATCTTGGAAATTTTCGGAAATTAAAATTCTTGTATTTGGTATGAATTGTTTATAATAACTGGAAATGTTCAATAAACTCAAATTGTGTAGTGTTTCTATTCTATGGAAAGTTTTGATATTCATGAGTTATAACTATTTTTCAATCTCTAACTCCTTTATTTAATTATTAAATTAAGTCTATTGGTAATATTTTTTATTAATTTTTATTAAGCTTAATTTATTAATTTTTCATTAACAAAATAATTTTTTTTATTAATGTTATTATATTAAAGTTATTTTAAGTCTATTAAAATTTTTATTTGTATTTTTTACATAAAAGTTTGATTTTTTAACTCATCAGTAACACTATTTAAGTATAATATATATATATATATATATAATGGTCGCAACAGAATAAAAATAATATTAATAGCTTAGTGATAATGGTGTTTGTTTATTTAGTTTAATACATTAAGCTTAACTCTTATAAGTGACAAAAGTTATTTTTCGAGTCATTAATTAGTAACACAGTACAAATATAAAATAAATATAATGATTTTAACTCTATATCTCAACAATATTAAACCGTCGAAAAAAAAAATCTCAACAATATTAACAACTTAGTGGCAAAACTGTTGGTTATGTAATATTACTAGTAATGTGAATTACCATAAACACCCACCGCCACCACTTTTTTTTTGTCAAAAATATCCTTAATATAAACAGCTACCATCACACCTATCACTCCCCCTGCCATTGACATATACCACTTATTACCATCGCACCACCACCATCACCATTGTCACCACCACATACCACCGCCACTGTCACTATTGTCGTTGCCACCACCACCACCACCTACGACTCCCACCACCACTATCGTTGCCAACATATATACTACTCACCACCATCACCATTGTCACCTCCACCACCATCACCGTTGTCGATGCCATAATCACTACAACTACCATTACCCACCACCGATGTCACCACCACTATGACTACATACCATCGCCGCCGCCACCACTTTCATTACCTGCTACCACCACCTCTACTATCACAACCATAATTGTTGCCACCGCCACCACTTCCATCACCAACATGTCTACCATGATCCATCTTTATTACCATAATTGTTGTTATCACCACCACAACCTCTTATTTCCACCACTATAGCCGCCGCCGCCACCACCATTACCACTACCCATCACCGCTGTTGTTGTCGCCTTTACCACCATCACCACCATTGCAATATACTAACCAATTTTTATTATTTTATTTTATTGTTATTATGGTTATTTTTTATTTAATTAATTTATTATTATACTATTATTTTAATTTTATTTATTATTTAGAGGGCATTATGATAAAATATATTTATTACATGACAATCCTTTTGATATATCAAACGTGGGAATGTAAATTGTTAGTTACATTATTTGGACATATCAAACTCTATAGTGTAACATTACTAATAATTTAAAATGTGGTAATCTTTTTGACAAATAATTTAGATTATTAGTAATCTTGATAGTCAATATGTCAAACGCCCTAGAATCAATTTGTCCATCTCTAGTGGCCAATTCCAATTCTAATATGGGCTTCAACCCTTTACTCAAGTTACTAACCTTTTTCACTTGTTCCATCCCTCTCAACATTCAACAACCAACCCCATCAACTTGCCATGTAGTGCCAACTATTTCATTTTAATAAAATTATTATTCTAATGATGATGTAACTTGCTGTTTTTTTAGCGAAAATACTCTGTGTACACCTGATAAGCATACACCTGTATATACACCCCTATTTTATACGGTATCACACACAATTAATGCAGAATATAGTATACTTTCCTTATTTAGAAACCACACGAATTTTCTCAATGCAATCAATCCCGAACGTGATTCTCTCAACCATATCGCAACAGAATATGAATTTTGAGATCGGAATTCTCCATAACCACCACAGAACCTAAAACGCGAGCTCGTTTATACAGATAACATCATCAAAATCAAAAGCACTTCCACAATCAAACGTTGATCATCCTAATCACAATTTGTCGGTGATAAAAAATGGCAATGCAAGAAACCGTGGTAATTTTTCTTCTTTTTTTGGTTGATTTCCATGGAAATTTTTGTTCTTTACTTTTCTGTGAAATTCTAGTGTACTCAAGCTTTATACATTCTAATGCACATCCATCACTGAGATGCATATCACAGAAATAGAAAGCACAAACTTTATATGAGTCTGTGCAGAAACTTTATAAGGTTACGTGCACAAACATTGTTCAACAGGACACAAGTTCTGTCTTTTTTGAGGAAGAGGAGGTGCATTTTGACACATTCTCAACCTTTCAACAATTACTACATTAAATTATAAACATGCGACACAAACTTTTATATATTCTCACGAATAAACACTACTTGATGTGATATGCATAATGCATTATGCAGAATCTGATGTATTATCAAGTGCACAAACTTTATGAGTCTGTGCACAAATATTATATGATGTAGTGCACAAACATTATCCAACTGGCCACAGTTCCTGTTGCTTGAGGAAGAAGATTTGCATTTTGACACATTCAATTTTATAACTATCAACGCGCATACACTATAATTATGTGACACAAACTTTTATATACTCTCATGAATAAACATTTGCTAATATGCATAATACTTAACTATAGGGTAAGTATTGTGCAGAACCCTGATGTATGACAGGGTGCACAAACTTTACATGAGTTACTGCACAAACATTATTTGATGTATTGCACAAACATTGTTTGCATACAAGCCACAGGTTCAGCAGGTTCAGTTGTTGTTGAGGGGGTAGAGGTGCCAAAGGCTGGCATGCACTTTGACACATTGGAGGCTGTGAAAGACTTCTATGACAATTATGTTAAGAAGGTTGGATTTACATGGAGGATAAAGAGTACCAAATTCATGGAAGATAAACAGATCAAGTACCAAATTCTGTCATGTACGAAGGAAGGACATTCCTCCAAAATTCCAATATTTGACAAGATTAATCCAACCTCAACGGCTAAATGTGAAGCGAGGATATCTGTATCAAAGGTATAAAACGGAGATTCTGAGTTGTGGGTGATAAGGAGTACTGTTAATGCACATTCACATGAAGTGAGCCCTTCAAAAGCAAGGCTTTTCAAGGAAAATAGAAGCATTAACATGCATGTAAAGCGGACAATTGAGTTAAATGACATAGCTGGTGTTAGAGTGAACAAGACATACCAAACTCTTGTGCAGCAAGGCAGCGGTCACAAGGAATTAAACTTCATTGAAAAAGATGTCAGAAATTATGTTAACAGAGAGCTACGTGTGGTTCGGGAGGATGGAGATGCAAAAGTTCTAATGGAATATTTTGCAAAATAGAAGGAGCAGAATCCCAACTTTTGGTATGATGTTGAGGTTGATGATGAAAACTAGATTAAAAATGTTTTCTGGGCAGGTGCAAGGAGTCGAGCGGCTCATGAATACTTTGGCGATGTGGTCTCGTTTGACACAACGTATGGCATAAATAGGCATCATATGCCATTTAGTTCGTTTGTAGGTGTTAACCACCATGGGATGTCAGTGTTGCTTGGATATGCATTATTATCGGGGGAGGACACATCAACGTTCGTGTGGCTTTTTGAATGCTGGGTTAAATGTATGTTGAGGAGGCGGTCGAATGGTCTATTGACAGATCAATGCAAAGCGATGCAGAGTACAATTGAAATTGTGATGCCTGGCACACGACATCGATGGTGCATTTGGCACATTATGAAAAAGATACCAGAAAAACTGAAGGGGTACAATTAATATGATGAGATCAAGGCCGAGCTCAAAAACATTGTGTGGGAAACATTATCTGTCCATGATTTTGAGGATCGGTGGTTTGCATTCTTAACAAAGTACCACCTTAAAGACAATAAGTGGTTGGATGGTATATTTTTCTCAATCTTTTCTGGTTAATTTTATGTTAATTTTGTTACACTTTATGTATAAACAATTTTAGGTATTCTCAGATTTTAAGTCAGATAAAGATTGTGCACATGTTGTATTAATGTTTGTGCTATGCTCGTGATAATGTTTGTGCATTGATAATGCAATGCATACTTTCTGTCAGATTTTTCCCTTTTGATATTTGTTTGTGCATATGTTTTGGTAATTCGTGTTCGCTTATTATGTTAATGTTTGTGTACATCAGGGTTTAGGTGTTAAATTTGCTACACTTTAGGTATAATCAACTTTAGGTATAATCAGATTGTATGTCAGATAAAACTTGTGCAAATGTAGTATTAACATTTGTGCTTTGCCCATGATAATGTTTGTGTACTGATAATGCAATGCACACTTTCTGTCAGATTTTGCCTTGTTGATATTTGTTTTGTGCCTATGTTTGTGTGTACATCAGGTCTATACAATGAAAGTAGTAGATGGGTTCCAATATACCTTAGCAATGAATTTTGGGCTGGAATGAGGAGCACACAGAGGAGCGAGAGCATGCATACATTCTTTGATGGATACCTAAACCCAACGAGTAGCTTGGAGCAATTTGTCAAGCAATATGATAACACTCTTGCATCAAAGGCCCCAAAAGGAGCTTGAGCTAGATGTTGCTAGCTTCAAGACGACAATCCCGTGTGTGACGACATCCTCAATTGAGAAGCAATTTCAATATGAGTACACACATGACAAGTATCGCGAGGTACAGACTGAGTTTAGAACTAAGGTAAATTGCAACACATTTATTAAAAACAACCATGACACTAAACTAACCTACATCGTTGCTGAAGAAGTTGAGATCAATGGTAAGGTAAGAGAGGTGTCTTATGATGTGTTGTATGACGAAGACTCCAATGATGTCAAATGTAAGTGCTGACTTTTTGAGTCAAGGGAGACCATCTGCCAACATTGTCTGTGTGTGCTCGGTGCCGAAAGAGTTAAGAAAATTTTGACAAAGTACATTCTCAGCCAGTAGAGCAAAAACATTAGCAGAGGCATAGCACGATAAAGTGCAGCCACAACATTAGTAAGATGGGAGTGTTAAAGGATAGGTATGATAGACTATGCACCCATTTTTACAATGTCGTAGAACGTACTGTATCCACGGAGGAAGGAACGATCTTACTTCACCCGACACTAGATATGGTGGAGGTTGGACTAGACTTCGATCTATCAAACACATATTTGAATGCCAACGAGAGTCGCGACAATGGTTGCTCAATTACGTTGAATGACATAAGCAGCCCTTCTCACATATCAAGCAAAGGTCGGTCGAGTACAAAGAAGAAAGAATCAACCACCGACAGATGTGTGAGGAGTTGTAGGAAGCGTACGAATAAACAAACCACTGAAAGGTCCCCCCAGGTTTGTAAATCATTGATGTTTAATTTGTTAGAACTATTACTAATGTTTGTGTATACATGTTATTAAAGTTTGTTCATTTTTCTATGATATTGTTTGTGCAAGAACATATAGGTACAAATTATGTTGAGACAATGTCACAGCAATGGGATTCGATCGGTCCTTCACCTCAATTTTATATCCCATATTCCCCGGGGAGATTTGTGTCATTGTTGAAGTCATTTAATGATAGAAATTAGAACAAACTAACAATTTTGTTTGTACAGAGGGTAGTGTGCTTGTGTTTTTTTTGGATAATTCAGCATATTTGGCTACACAAACTTTATACCTCTTATAGAACAAACATTAGGGGCACTGTAACAAAACTGATGCACAATCACAGTGTATTAATACAAAAGAATGAAACAAGGATTACTTTGTAGAATCTTCATGGATTACTTTGATTATTACCAAAAAATGTGAGCTCATTTCAGCAGATAGCAGCTATAAAATCAAAAGCACGTCCACAATCAAACATTGATAATCATAATTGCAATTTGTTGGTGATCTAAAATTCCAATGCAAGAAACCATGGTAATTTTCATACTTTTTTATTTGATTTCCATGGAGAGTTTTTTTCTTTACGTTTCTGTGAAATTCTCGTATACTCAAGCTTTATACATTCTAGTGCACATTCATCATTGACGTGCATATCATAGAAAATAGAATGCACAAACTTTAAATTGGCATATGCACAAACATTATATGATGCAGTGCACAAGTCCTGTCTTTGTTGAGGAAGATGATATGCATTTTGGCACATTCTCAACCTTTCAACAATTAATGCATAAACATTATAAACATTTGACACAAACTTTTTATATTTTCTCATGAATAAACATTAGATGATGTGATATAAGCTTGCATTATTTGCATACAGGCCACAGGTTCATTTCCTGGAGAATTCAGCATATTTGACTGCACAAACTTTATACCACATACAACACAAACATTAGGGACACTATAACACAAACTTTGTGTATATTGATGTAACAAGGCTTACTTTACAGAATCTTTATAAGTTATGTGGCTCAAACAAACATTAATTTTCATATATTTACTGCAAATTTTTTACGAAAAATCAATCGTTATTTACATTGTGTTCTATCTATACACACCCCTAATAATTCCTACACTTTTTCCCTTTTCCCTCCTCCCCAAGGAATTCTCCGTGCTAACGTCCATGTAAGGGGCTTGACTGGAGTCTCCCCTTCCGTCGCTGTCGGGGGGCAGATTTGGCCGAGGCGGTCACCTCTTCGACACCTGAGGATGAAGAGTCATCAGCTATTGGCACCCTCGCAGGCTCATTTGGAATCCGACCGATTTTGTGTTGACAACATTGATGCCAACAACATATTCTTCTGAATCTCTGCGAGCTCTTTCTGCATTGAACATAAAAAAATTATAAAAATATTAATCATTGGCTCTTTTTTTCGAGTGTCTTGAACAGTGGATAGTTATGATACTTACATTGTCTTATGTCGGCATTGTCTTCCCAATCAGATACACAATAGATGAGTCACACATCTCCATCCATTTCATTACGAACAACCCGTAACCATAGCTACAAATACAAATCGGAATCAGAATCAAGTATAAAAATATTTATAGTTTTCAAGAACAACTACGAGTTATGTATCACCACATACACGTTAGATTAGCCCGATACTTCAACATAGTCGATGAGGAAACCGATTCCGGACAACTTGAACTTCTTGATCGATCTGTGCATTAGTTCCTCGATGACCATGGACTAATAAATAAATAAACATATGTATGCAAGAGGGCTCACAGACAAGAATGCACAAACATTATACATCATAATGCACAAATGTTATACAACAGAGTGCACAAACTTTATTAGTGGCAGTGAACACACCTATTTATTCTAAACACAACATAAAGTAGTTGGGAGAGAGTACATTACCACATATCGGTCGATGTAGTCCCTGTCCCCCTGGACTTATTGTATGCTTCGCATTAAGGACGAAAAGTTTTCGCCTTTGCACGTCAAGGGCATACAGCCACCAGTGTTCTTCATGCACTAATGGCAAGAAAATCTGCATAATTAAACAAACTATATCATCACATTATTCCCAAATACAACCAATTAAACAATATATAAATATAATGCATACACATTTCTGGCCTTCAATCGAGTACCGTTCGAAGTACAGAGCCTCATCCTAGTATCTGGAAACCAGTGGGGTGTACTTGTTGTCCTTGATGAATGGTTGGAGGTTGGACTTGAGGAGCGTCGGCTACAAAATCAAGGAGAGGGAGTAGTTAAAGCATTATTGTTTTGAAATGAGGAAAGAATTGAGAAGAGAAGTTATGGCGGGTATACCATCATGTACGGGGTTATGCAGTAACAATGCTTCCTACAGCGCTCGCAGTCAGAATCGTCCAACAAGAAGCATATATAGTTCATGAACTGAAAAAAAAAATGAAGCACAAATATTATATGAAGTTGTACACAAACTTTATATGACACCGTGCACAAACATTATACATTACTCATGGCAACTCACAAACTATTCACAAACTTTACAATATATCATGCTCAAACTTTAGGATACAAACACAAATCAAACACTCAAGCATGTCACTCAGGAAAAAAACATGATAGATATGGATAGTGTCATACCCCGTTGTCGATATGAGCACTAGCCCACATGCTACAGACTTCATACCGCGTCAGCCAAACATCCGGCCGGTTCATCAAGTTTGTCAGCTCGGAGTTCGAATCGTTTCTCCTATCCAGCATCCAACGGTAGATCTGGTCCACATGCTTCTCGTCAGCAATGTCCACTTGATTGTGGTCAGCTTGTTGTGGAGGTTGTAGAGGAGGATTGGGATGGGAAACAGGCAGCGATTGGCATGGCTTGTCGATGCCCAGGTCGAAGCTTGGCCTCGTCATGACAATCGGCTCCTTTCCACCCGATAGGATTGGCGGAGAGGGGTGTGATTGTTGCCAACGAAGGGATAATGAGGGGGAGTTTGGATTAAATTCGCTAGCGGCTACGGACGCCAACAGTTCAAATGATGGCGCAATGAGTTATGCACCTAGCTGTGTTAACCCCAGGGAGAACGACGGGATCGTTTCGCCAGCATCATCCCCCAATATGTCTAACATGACCCGCTAGACAACATTGTCTAGTGATTGCTCATTAGCAATGTTGTCTTCAATGCCATTGCGCTGTGGACTGCAAATGGAAGATGGACTCTGTCAGAAAAAAGTGTAGACTTTATACAGTACAATGAACAAAATAATAGTAGAACATTGTTGCACAAACTTTGTACATACACACGCACAAACTTTATTGACATGAAAGCAGTGGTTGGGTTGGATAACACGACAGCAACTGAAACACCCTAGCTAACTATTTACCCGTACGTAGTAAACAATGCTCACTAGGTTGTTTTCTACCTGGTGAGGATACTTATAGCCCATTATCAGTTTCTGGAAAATACTGGTTTAGGAAAATAAGGACCGATTTCAAACTTTTCTTTTGTATAGATTGTTTCCTAAGATAGGAGCCATGCGTCAGAAAGAACAATTATTATAAGCAGTAGAGCCCTTAGGCTTAGCGGATAACAGTCTAGTAATAACAATAATGAAATACACATCCATTTGGTCCATCACAGACAATCATGTGGTTATTACAATAAATAATATACATTTAGCATATTCATTACATACAATACATGTCATTAAAATACAAGGGCTAACTGTAGCACTTCTCAGTTTACCCCTAACAAAATACTAACTACTGTTGTCTCTGGTGTCCTTGTCTGGTCCTGACCGCCTCATAGCTCCTCGGCCGATTCAGCCGCATCCTCGTAGTACGAGTCATCATAAGTTCCTAAAGTCGTAAGGTATTGGGGGTGAGAACGATAGGTTCTCAGTGGAAATAACCTTAGCTTGGATTTCACGTTATGTTTAGTCGGACTTCAGGCCGCTCAGGGGTTTTTAAGTGAACATGCATACTAACATCCCTACAGATTATTATCTATCCTAAAGTCCTGAACGGCTTTATCTATATTACTAAGTGAGAGGGGAACTAATCTTTCTTACTAAGTTCTCGTGCTTGTTACTTTTCTTCGCACACATACATAGCCGTCTCGAGCGTTCTCTTGACGGTACTTACATCATATTTACTTATCTTCTTACTTATTCATACTCTCATACATACACTCTTACATACACTACATACATACATGCATAAATTACATAGTATAATTCTTTCTTTCTTTCTTTCATACTTTCTTTTGTACTTTCCTCTTTCTTTACTTTCCTCTTTCTTGAGCCCCTCCACTCTTGTAGCCGTGGCCTACGACTACAACCTACTTGCGTTCCCTATTGTTGACGACCCGGCAGCGCTCTAACCGGTGTAGTAGCTAACCACGTAAAGCTCATAGGAGGAATGCATCAATCAACGATATGAACAACCACCCACTGTTGGATGGTGAGGGGCCGGGGCCGGCCCTGGCGACGCGACCGAGCGTGGTACTCGATATCCCCATCATAGTATGTCCTCTGTTGACATTACTTGACGGGATACCCGCACACCCCCAGGCAGGTCCTCTCTTTTAACCTACCTGTGGTGGGCTTCCACCTTCTACATGCCCTCTCTTGACACCTCTGAAGTGGGCTGGTATTGTACCCCCACCTTAGCATGTCCTCTGCTGACTTTGCTAGGTGTGGTAACCGCACACCTCCAGGTATGCCCTTGCGACACCACCTGTGGCGGGCTTCCACCTTCAGTATGCCCTTGCGACTCTACTGAAGTGGGATCGTTATTTGGAATTTTGTGACGTCACGTCCTGTACCTGTTCTCATAGCATTACCTCATACCATCATCTTTTATTTCTCATAACATTTCTTCTTTTCTTTCCTTTCTTTGCACATATCATGGCATGACTTGTTCCCTAAGGTTCATTTCCATTATAATATTTACTCATTACTTGATTAATCTCTAATCCTCTAAAAGTACCTTAACATGATGGATGGCATGCTAACATATTATTTCCATAAGTACAATGCATGAAATCGTACCTATTACATCATATAGCTTATATACTTCAGTTATACACATTACTTAAATCATAACTTGTTGGACTATGTGCCTCAAGACAGCTTCCATGAGACGTTCAAGTCTCAGGCCGCTCAGCGGAACCTCTTGTTCGCTTAGCGGTCTGAGCTTAGTCCGCTCAGCGATCAGAGCCGCATCGCTCAGCGGTAAGAGCCGCATCGCTCAGCAGTAACTCATTTCGCTCAGCGGGCTGGGCCCGGTTTTCAAAAATATCTTTCCATCATTATCCTCAGTGACCTTCAGGCCGCTCAGCGCCCTGGAGTTCACGTGTTAAAAAACTTGTTTTCTGCTGCACTTCGCTCAGCGGCGCCTGGGGCCGCTCAGCTGTACCTAGGCGAAACTGAAACAGAATGCATTGTTTTCTTTCCTTTCTCTTCCTCTTTTCTCATGGACACTCCTTGAGGTTCTCACACATATTCCAACCATCAAAATCCTATCTAGTCCAAGTCACAAGACCCTTCAGAATCATCTTCCTAACATCCTAGCACAACTTCTAACATACATACACATACATACATACAAGCATACACACACACACATAAACACATCCAACCACCAAGGAGGTGAGTAAGCTAGAGTTACCCACCTTTGGGGGGCTGTTCGGTGATGAGAAAGGCGTGGGGGAGTAGTCCTCCAAGCCTTGAGCACGATCCAAGCTTCTGGCAGAGTTTCTGTAGAGTAACCGCGGCGCACACGGGCAGAGTTTCCCCTAGTTACAGAGAGAATTTTTCTCCAAATTTTTTTGCATATGGGGTGGCTATTTATAGCCAAAATCCTGCCCTTGAAAATTACCTTTTTGCCCCTATGCATATTTACAATTTTGCCATTTCTATTTTCTTTAAAAATTAATTAATTTAAAAGATAATACAAGTGTCGCATCAATGAATAGTGTTTAAAATTTTAATTATTTTCCTAGAAATCTAATTTGAATCACATGGGCTGCCCATTCTTGACTTTCTCCTGGTTCCGTTTTGCTCGTGTTTAATCGCTCGCAGTGCCGATTCGTCGCGCACGGTCGTCCGAAAAATATTTTGCTTATACCGTCGCGATCCTCTAATTTCCCCTACATGGGAATATTATTTCTTTAAGGCATTTGTGAGTTTTTCTCCAGAGGAGTATTTTTCACAGATACCTTTGACCCGTTGTTAAGCTCTTGTGTCCGCAGGCAACGACTCCGCTTGCGTTTCTGCGATCGTCATAGCTNTTATTTCTTTAAGGCATTTGTGAGTTTTTCTCCAGAGGAGTATTTTTCACAGATACCTTTGACCCGTTGTTAAGCTCTTGTGTCCGCAGGCAACGACTCCGCTTGCGTCTCTGCGATCGTCAAAGCTTCCTAGTAGCGGTTTGGGGTTAATCCTAGGGATTTGGTAATCTTTCCCCTATAAGGTATGATTTCCCGTGACTTGAGGCCCTCTGCCCAATTCTACTGGTTAAACAGGGCCAAACGAGACCGTTCTAGTGTCTGCGGAATCGATCGAAACCGAACCGATTTCTGTTTTATCTACACTTTAAGTTTTTCATCCATCTCTAGGGGTCGAGAAGAATCATTTGAGTGTCAGCAGAATTTGAAAATACCCCACAGAATAATTTCTACTGATCTCGAGAGGTTAATTCTTACAAAGGGCTCTACGAGCAGTTATCCGGGGGAACTTTCACTAAGGGATATTCTAAATTCATTTATACATTATTCTATTTATTTTTACGAACTTTTTGCTAAGGGAAAAAAAGCGGGATGTTACAGCAACCACATCACCCTCTGCAGTCGGTGCATCATGTTGCAGTGGGGCTGCTTCATCGGCAACCCGCTCGCTGTGTTGCATTAGTAGCAACAAGCCATAACAAATATCGTCAGTTGTTGTGACAGCTTCTGCGTCAAATTCAGCAGGGGGTCAAGCACAGCCGCAACGACTGGCTTCTTGTTAAGCCTCCGTTGTTTGTAGACATTTCTCACCATCCTCCCCCCACTGCTTTCTTCTTGGTTGGTCGGCTGTAGCGTGTCCCCTGGATTGTCCTTGATCTTTTTTGGCCTTCAGTGAATAATGTTCACCATTCCCTGACATATAAATAAACAATTGAATCGTTAGGAAATTTAGATAAAGCATAAAAAAAACAATCATGTATAAATGTGCTCACCACCAAGCTATTCCTCTCTGTATTTACCATCTCCTTCATTCGACCATATGTCCAATACCTGATCCATGGTGGGAGTAGATCGTTGAGTAGGTCGAATGACCCGAACTTTTTTTTGTGGAAGTACATGACCTTGTTTAGGCAAGAGAGAGTATTAGTGACATACATTACAGCATGCAAGTTAAGTGCACAAACTTTACAGTAACAGATACACAAACTTTATATGACATTTGCACAAACTTTACACAAATTTTATGATCAAAGTACAAAGGGTGGACAAACTTTAACATAATAATTGAACATGGTAACTTATCAATAATGGTAGATAAAAATAGGGCACACATATTACCTCCAACATATACAAGCACCCATTGATTGTCTTCAGTTTGTTTCTCCATTATAGCCATATATTGTCGACGATGTACTCGTGGATGTTCTAACTCCAATTGTAACATTGTGGGTGGTCTACATCCATGATCACCGCCAGGTACGCCAAACTTGATACTGGACAAGTGTTCGGACACAAAAAGCATTTTAATGCAGCCATTAAAAATGCTCTTCAGAAGGTCGGCCCAATGGGGTTTGCCCTCACCATTGATATAAGTTGGACGAGGGTCTGCTTCTTGAATGGGGTCAATAGTGCAACATGCTTAGGGTTGACCTTGGTGAATTGTGGCCCTGCACAAAAATTGTGGTAACATGGTCATAATCAATGTTTTGTGTTTGTATTAGAAGATTAAAAAAACAATATATACAGATAATGTACCGTGGTTTGGCAGCCCTAATGCTGCGCCAATTAGCTCAATCTTAACATCCGCTTCCCAAATGGAGTGTTAAGAAAGTGACTTTATGTCCAGCAATGGGCAGAAACCCATCAACACAACATATTCCTGCTGTTCGCGAGTCAAAGCTGCGCAGACCTTTGCCAACTGCTATGTTGAGCAGCGTGTCTCGATCTTGCACTGTATAAATTCAGAAACGACATATTGTGCCAATACATTTTCACACCATTAAATGGATTAGATGGACATAGTCTTGTTGTGTATTACTTTTCTGCTATCATTGTCGTCACACAGGCTGTATGTCAATGCCAAGGCCTTTTTTCCGGTATCCTTGGCTACGACAAGTGATCATCTTGGAGGAGCCATGTCTATGTCAAGGAACAATTAACATCACCAACTTAATTCAAAAGCCTTTAACAAAACAAGCAAGAGTGCACAAACATTATATGGCAAGATGCAAAAACTTTAGCACGTTATCAGAATTATCCAAAGGGGGATGCAAGTAACAGATAGACAGAGTGCACAAACATTATATGGCAAGATGTACAAACTTTAACACGCTATCAGAATTATCCAAAGGGGGATGCAAGCAATACATACATTATGTGACAGAATGCACAAACATTATATGGCAATAATCACAAACTTTAACACGTCATCAGAATTATCCAAAGGGGGATGCAAGCAACACATAGACAGAGTGCACAAACATTATGTGATGGAATGCACAAACATTATATGGCAAGATGCACAAACTTTAACACGTCATCAGAATTATCCAAAGAGGGATGCAACCAACACATAGACAGAGTGCACAAACATTATGTGACGGAATGCATAAACATTATATGGCAAGATGCACAAACTTTAACACGTCATCAGAATTATCCAAAGGGGGATGCAAGCAACACATAGAGTGCACAAACACTATATGGCAAGATGCACAAACTTTAACATGTCATCAGAATTATCTAAAGGGGGATGCAATCAACACATAGACAGAGTGCACAAACATTATATGACAGAATGCACAAACATTATACACAAACATTATACTCACTACACCACAGATGCAAAAACACTAGAGAATAGTTGCGAGAACACAAACAACGTGGGATGCAAGCAACTCACACACACGATGCACAAACTTTAACACACATAGTGCACAAACATTATACATACACTACACAAGTGACTCACTGACTTCCTCGAAAAAATGAAGATCTTTGTTAAAACCAAATGCATTCAGCGAAACTCGAATGGAAAGCAAATTAGGAACAAAACCCTTGTGTTCGATGCACTCACTAGTGTTCGTTTTCTTTTTCCTTCTTCGGTTGCGTTCTTGGAAATGCTTGTGAAGAGAGCACAATGAACTCGCAGGAACAGAGATGAGAGTGAAGAACGAAAGATGAGGTCGAACAAAGAACGAAGAATGAGATTGCACAGAAGGAAGAGAGTGAAGAAGAAGAAGAGAAAGCGAAAGGTTTTCTTGGCTTTTGCAATCCCTATTTTTGACGAAAGAGTGGAAACGAAAGGAAGTGGAAGCGGGAAGCGTGCGTTCACGCTCGTGTGGCTGAGAGTGGGAGATAGAGTGCATGAGACGGTTATTTGAGGGCACAACGTATTTTAATACAGGTGTATATATAGTGTATGGTTTTAGAGTGTACGTGTAGCAGAGTTTTTTTTAATTACCAAAGAACTCATAGCCATTCACACTTGTGGCATGGAAATATTGATAAGTCGGGAGTCTTGTTATTTCATTAAAATTCAAGATTCTTTTATACAATAGTTTTAAAATATAAAATATTTAATACCGTCTTTCTTTATGGTATTGGAAAACTTATAAAAAATTCAATTCATAAAATTAATAGTAGTCACCAAGATAATGATAGTCGCTTAGGATCCTGACCTCATTACATATAGAACGTGTCAAGGAATGGCTTGAATTTTTTTTTAAAAAGTGAATAAAGTAATGGACAAAAATACGGTGGTTTCTCACCTACTTCATGAGTTAAATACTTCATATTACTTAATTTATTCATTTTTTTTATAGTTTTTACAACTAAATTCATCGAATTTTGTTATTATTTCATGTTCAATATGATCGTAATAAATTTTTCATTAGTCAAATCATTAAAGGAGTCAATTTATAAGATGTTTAGAGATTTTAGAAATTTGCAGACCATTTAAACTTACGATGCACCTCTCTACAAATATTGTATTAGAAAATATTAATTTATGACATTAGATCATATAATCTATCAATATATCATATTAAAATATAAAATGACAATAAAATTTAATGAATTTAATTATAAAAATTATCAAAAATAAATTAATTAAATAGCACGTGGTATTTACCCAAAGGGTAACAATATTTCAGTGTATTTGCAAGTTTTAGCCCCCTTAGCTTAACCAAAGAAACAAAGGCTTTATGTGAAAAGAAAATTTTTATGCTAGATAAATAGCAAGTGGGAAACCAACGGGGGGTTGGTCCAAGTGGTAAGCGGTTTGGTATCACTTAAGCAAGATCCCGAATTCGAGATCTTGTGTACACAGTTATCCCCGCTGGGAGACTCATCCACCATAACCAGGTGCGCGACCCAGTCCAACCCGGATTAGTCAAGACTGAGCTTTGGATACCAGGCAGACAACTTAAAAAATAAAATAGAAAGTGGGCATAGTTTTGTTGAGTATGACCATAAAGGATCTACTTCCAATCATTTAATGTACAATTCTCTATCTTCACGGAGTTCCCACGTTACCGAATTGCATTTATTTTTTAAAAAATTTTAATTGCTATTATGCTAGTTTGTGTTTTATAGTAGTCTAAATGATCCTGTTATTCTGACCAGTGCTAAGCCAACCAGAAAGGGTGCTTTGTTTTGAATGGTGATTTAGACCAAATACACATAATATATCAGGCAACAACGGCAGAATACCTTGTCCCAAGTTAACCGTCGCATTTCTTGCAACAAAACAATGGGGAGACACTTACCATATATGATGATGATGTTGACAAAATCATATGGCATCTTTAATTAATTCTTCACAAGAAACCTTACAAGAAAGACAAGTTGCATCTGTGCTCACAAGTAAAATGAGGATTTTACTTTGCACCGCAAATCACGAGGAACAAAAAACATGTTAGCTCTCTTTTTTCCATGATCCAATTCCCAAACCCAAAAATAAAAAAATGCTTGGCCCCTCTGTACCATTTTCTTTTCACATTTCAAACTAAAAAAAATCAAAAAAGAAAAGAAAAAAGACATGAACTAATTTCAACAACGATGATAATGACAATAATAATAATAAAAATAAAAATAAATTAATTTTTCCCTTTGGCTATACTACTGGTCGGTGTCTTGTGTTCGAACTTCGCTGCGTGACACCATGTAAAAATTTTGTATATCCGACGAAGCTGAGTTTTCCATCAGATTTTCTGATCCAATCACCCATTAAAGAGTAAGCTGAAGGTCCCAGATTCATCTCCTGAAAACATTATATAAACAAATATGTGAGTAATTTGATAACTTGTGGACAAAGTTAAGTCCAATTGGTGTGGTCTTGAAAAGAATGTGCAAACCTGTGCCAACTCCTCTACTGAAATGACTCGGTTTCCCGCTTCTTCAAAATGCTCAAAAGCTGTGGCAGCAATTCGCTCCCAGTCTTGATGAACCTCTAGCTGGTACACACTGATTGCAGCCGCGCAAAACTCTTCGAAATCCATTTTTTTATAGGACAGTGGCTCCATCTTAATTCAAGAAAGATGCATTGCAAATTTTCAGTATTACAACACAATCAAAGAAAACTTTCTTACGGAGAAAGGGCTACAAAAATATCTGAATGGAAAGAGCTGAAAGACAAACAAGTGTCTAAATTACAAATCAAAGATGACTCACCAATTTTAAAATGTCAGGAACCCTTGATTCCTTCATGGCATCAGTTACATTTTTCGTAAGAGCCTGCGGTTTTATTTTCATTTTGTGAACCAATAGCAGATGAAGTCAACCACAATGTTTAAACAATAAAAGACAGCCTAAGGCAAATTACTTTACTGAAGCTAGCAGATGAGGAAACCATATTTATGCTGAATAGGCTTAAACAGATAATAATATTGTATGTTTAGTTTAAGAACAAATCTTACTGGAGGGATTGCAAAGACCATGAACTTACCACTCTAAAATTATCAAGCGAAATGCAACCATCTTTTGGTTCCAAGAGGCTAAACTGCACTCTAAGGTAGACTAGCTCATCTTCTGTCAATTCTTTTGAGAGAGCCTGCATTAGGTAAGAGGTAAGAGGGAATGCCGAATGCAATTGTTTTAAAGGCAGCATAACAGATTACTACCTTCAATGCCGCACGTTTCAAAGGTGAGGCACACACATATGACTTGACTAACTTGTAAATCAAAATATCTAAAGGTATAGGAATTTTTTCATTCCTCAGCCACGGGTGAGCTGCAAATATGGAGGTAACTCTTTGTCAGCAAGAATCATATAATAAGGTTAAGAATTTCAAATATAAGCAATCCATTGTTGGTAAACAATGTCTGAACAAAACATTCCAATGAAACATACTTAGGGCTTGGGCAGCAGTCATCCTTTTCCTGTGGTCCTTATTCAAAAGTCTCTTCACAAAGTCTTTTCCTTCTGGTGATATCGATGGCCAAGGCGTATCATCAAAGTTAGGGTTTGCTCTTAACACAGATCGGAATATTCCCGATTCAGTGCGTGCCCAAAATGGTCTACTTCCACATAACAATATATATGATATAACTCCAATACTCCATAAATCTGCTTCAACACTGTAAGATCTATGGAGCACTTCAGGTGCAACATAGTAGGCACTGCCAACAATATCATTGAGGCGTTGTTCTGCATGTTTATTAAGTGTCAATGCAAGCAATGGAAAAATCAATAGAGGTTGGCAATGGCCATATAACAGAACAACTGATAAACATTTGCAATGAAGGGAAACCTAAACCAAGAATTAATGCAAGCTGTGATATCCATCTATACGAGTAAATTAGTGGAGAACATTTGCCAAGAAAACTTATATAATTATAGCAGAGCTTGGGTCAGGATATTGGTAAACGAGGGTAGAATAGAACCATGTAGTTGTTAATATGTCTCAATTTTGACCACAGTAAAGAACAAGATTGCTTAATTAGTAATATAGATATTAGCGAAGTTTTCCAATGAATGTTTGCCAGACTACACTCAATACAATCTGGCAGAATATAAAAAGGAAGAGAGAAAATAATTGATTTTAAAAGGGCTGATAAGGGTGTGATTGGTAGGAGTGAAATTACGGAACTGAGAATTGAAAGGTAAAGTGTTTGAAAATTGACAAGGTAATTGGACACAATACGATCGCAAAATCACTCATTTTCCTTCATCTGCTTTTAACCACCTAACTCCTACCCAGCTGAGTTCCATGCCACACTTAAAACTTGAGTTAGCTATAATATTGTCAATTCACCTGATGAAAACAGTATATCGTAGCGAACATCTTTTCAGGGCATGCACAAAGCAGGAGCTCCTAAGCAGATAGCAGAAGAATATGAAAAAGCCAGAAATTTCTATGTCCAATTAAGTACTCAAACTTGAGGATTTGTTACAATCAATATTTTGCTCATCTCAACATGTAAAGAATAAGAGTTCAGTCTAAGCATCAGAATATACTTATAAAATGGAGAGAGGTGGGGGAAGCACGTAGTAATCAGAACTCAAAAGTCAGTCATATAGGAGTATCACATGGTCACAACATGACCATGTTTGGTTTAGACCTAGTGAGGTCTAGGAAGGGTAAAAGTACACAGCCTTCCTACCACAAGCAGAGAGACAATTTCCGGGGATTTAAGGCAATGACAAACAATATTAGTCAATCATAAAAAATTGGAAAAGTAATGACAAAATCTAGCTTTGTACAGAATGTGTTCATAAATTTGGATTATGAGTCTGTCACAGTTTGGGGTTGGGCCTAATGATGTGTAATGGGAACGGCCCACTGATGGTGATTAATGAGGAGGCCCATAGTAATACACCTAGGCCTGTCATAAACCCTGTTACGACAAAGTGTATACTAGGAAAGGGTGGTTTAGTGATTCCACATAATTAATGAGGCAAACTTGGGGATGTAGGGTTCAGCAGAATGCACCGTGGGGGGTCATTAGGAAGATTACTGAATCCTTATTTTGGGAGAATAGGTGGCCTCTCAAAGTGCTACCACCATTGTTAAATTCCTTTTATTTCTTCTACAACAATACAATCTCATTACTGAGGTATTTTTTTTACTTTGATTATTATTTGGTACCGTTACAGAATCCAACCATAGGCCTGAAAGGAATACAAGTGACATATAATAAATAAGATCTTACAGTTAAACACAAATAGTACAGGTATCTCTAATATATTATCCTTTAATTGCTATGCACCATAACAGTTTAAAACAACTTTACACTGCCAACTAATAGATATGCAAGAAAATGCCAAAAAGCCGTTGTGGGTAATTATGGTGGATAGTTGCTTACCATTATTTGGCATTTTCTTGTAGTGTAAAGCTGTTTTGCACGGTCTGTGCCAGGAATTAAACTCATTTCATTATCTTGATTATGTTTCCCAGCAAAACTCATCTAGAGAGAAAACTAAATTTAGGACAAAATGGAAGCAAAAGACATTTAATCTCAAGGAACTGCAAATTTGCATCAAGATATCATGTGTTTTGATTAACTTATTTAATGTTCAAAACAACTAACAATCTTAAAGCTTTTTGAGACAGCTTTTGAAACCAGAAAAAAAATGATTAGTTTCCTAAAACAAGCTTCTACCAAACATGTCTGATCATCATATCAATTTAAAAAATAAGATTTTTATCAAATATTTCAAGCACATGGAAATTATTATTGAAAAATCCCAGACTTGATCAGTTCTTAACTACAATGGCTAAAATTTAATTTTAGATGCCTATACCAAATTATGACAGATGAAATGGGATATGGTAGAATATTACTATTCCTCCATTGTACTGTGCAAGTGTCTCAGCAAATCTAATAACATTAACCATATTGCACAAAACCAGAATGATATTTTATTCCCTGCATATTCTTCGGCAGTTTGAATGTACGAATATATAACAAAACTAACCCGAAAAGATACTAATCACAATAAAGTTAACGACTTGCAGGTGCTTTATTATACTGCTAGATACTGACTATAGTAGGTTAATCAATCATATTACCTGGCCTAACAAAATCAGATAGACCAAAATCAATAGCTTTCATCAAAGCATCCTCATCTTTTGAGACAAAAAGGAAGTTCTGCAAAACCGACGGCAAAGCATACGTGATGACAAGTTATATATTAGAGAAGTAATTAAAGAAACAAAAATATTGTTTATTCATTGATAGGAATGAGAAAAATTTTGGTACTTCAAGCCTTTTACGATGTCATACCTCTGGTTTAAGATCACGATGAACAACTCCTTGAAGATGACAAAAGGCAACTACATCTAGAATTTGTACAATAATAGCTTTAGCGTCATCCTCTGTGTATCTTCCACCTCTTTATCAAATCAATAATACCAATAGAATCCAATATTAATCATGTAATTTCAAAACCAAACTTCTGTAAGGAAAGTATGGAAGGACATGAACAAATGAAAAATAGCTTTTCAATTTTACCTATCTAGAATTCTGTCAAGTAGCTCTCCACCTTCACAGAGCCTGATAAGAACAAAAAATATAATAAATTTGCTCTTCAATAATTGCATGTATGTACCTATACTACACCTGGTATAAAACGTGCCATATTATGAACATTCTTGCAAACACGAACTAATGATAATAATTTCCTTTATATCCAATAACCATAAGATACATATGGATAAAAATCATCCAGTAAACAGAAATATGAGCACAATCCCAACAGGACTGAAAGCAGCTTTCGGAAATAATTGTACACATACTCCATTACTATGTAGACGTTAGTGGCATCCTCAAATGCATCATGAAACTTGACCAAATTCTTATGTCCTGATAAGGCCTTCAACATTTTCACCTCCCTCCGTACATCTTCAATTGCTATTGCTGAAGTCATCTGCCAAATAAAAATCAGTTAACTACAGTAACCATTACCAAGCATAAGATTGACCACAACTTGCAAAGTCAAAGTTCAATTCACGTTGACGTGTGTCGCAAACAATACATGGAAATCTATGACCACAAGATCACAATACATAGTTCCCCCACACCAAATTACAATTTACTCTTGTAATCTAATTTGGTTGTCTAGTAGAATAATGAAAAGGTGAAGAAGTATAGAGTCAGCTTTTGCACGTACTCTTCCCAGAGCATCAGCCGTTAGAGGCCAAGTAACTGAAGTGAAGTTTTACGTTACCTGATGGCCATAGGGTTTGCAACAAAGGGACACTTATTAAAACATTCATCAATAATCAATAATAAATGCATGCCAGCATCATTGCAAGTCATCTATCTTAAAAACTAATCCTCCAATTCAGGTCCTATCGGAAGATGAAAAAGCAGGATCGCTATATGCTTCTTAAATCAACAACTAACCACTAGTACGCTTAACAATGGTCCAACTGAGGAGCACAGAACAGCTATTATCAAACAAACAAGTGTGATCTCTTTCAAACCTCCCACTCTCTATCCTTGTGCTCCGGGCAACAAGCTGATAGACCCATGAAGCTTCAAACCTTAAGCAAACGAGTTTTCACTGATTGAGCCAAAACCAATTGGCCACCGACATTGATAGAACAAGTGTAAGACTTTTTTTTTTGAGTCGTAGGCCCCGCATATAAAATAACTTCAGCAAGAGCCACATCTTCCACCAACTTGCCCTTGCTACAGAGGTATCAATTTCTATCACCTATTCCCAATAATTTTTCGTAATGCTCTGAAGAAACCAACCAGAAGTAAGCCACTGTTTGAAGCTGTTCGATATCATCACGACATCACCTTTCCCCGTAATCTCCATTTAAAACAAAGCGCTATCTAGCATTATCGATCCAGCAATGATTTGCATTTCATTTTCAAACTTCTCCAAGTTTTATATATTCTTCTGAAAAATCAGGTCTCCATGTTCTTAGTTTTTTATGTTCCTATCACTAACTTAGGAAAAGACAATAAAGATGATTAGTTTAATATGTACTAAGCAAAGCAGCCTCGAGCATCACCAACAAAACCATTAGGAACTTCCACCCGCAACATCAGTCACAACCGCATCAGATTCCATAAGGGAAGAAGGTATTGGCATCCACACAGATACATATGAACTAAAAGACTAAACAAATGCAAATAATGGTGCCATAAATTTTCCAAGAAGCAGACTTAGACTACTAAAAGTTGAATTCACAAATTCAAAGAACAATTTACCACTACAAACGATCATAGAAGTCAAGAATTGATCTCCAATTGACCAAGAGTCAACGAAACCAGCTCCAAGTAAAAACCATATCAAACGATCTTCACACACTTTGTACAATCAAACCTCTATGTTTACACGATCGTCAAAACCAAACAAAATACATACATAAACATCGTCATCAACGCACAAAAAAAGAGGGGGGAAAAAATCAAATACAATTTCTCACCTTAGATTTGGATATGATTTTCACGGCCACGGATTGGCCCTTAAGGTCACCCTTCTTCCCTTTGGCCCAGCAAGTGTGACCGAAATGCCCTCGACCCACTTCCTTCCCAAGCTCGAACCTCGCCCCAAAGTTCTTCCCATACCCAAACCACTTATTTAGCTGCCTCTCTCCGCCTCCTTCTCCGCCGCCGCCGCCACCGCCTTCCCCTTGCTCCTCCGGTATTGGCCCGTCCTTAGGCTTCGCCTTCCCCTGCCTCCGAAGCAGCGCGGCCATGATCGGCTTCGCCGGCGAAGGTGGAGGAAGCGGCCACCGGAATTTCCTCCCTGGGGTCTTGGCCGGCGACGGCGCCACCCCCGGCGGGAGCGGGCTCGTGAAGGGGCTGGTGGAGAAGGAGTTCGCCGGAGTGCTCCTTCCGGGGGTTGTCCCCGCAGCATCGCTAACGCCGGAGACGACAGAGTTCCCGGCGGTCGGAGCCGGCGACGCCGGTCTGTGCGGCGGCTTGAAGCGGTGATCGCCGGAGGCGGTGTCGTTGTCGACGGCGGCGTTCTTGCTGCAGCAATGGCCCATGGCTTCCTAGCTTCGTTGATTGGAGAAATTGAGAAGGAAAAAAAACTGTAGAGAGGGAAAGAAGAGAGAGAGAGAGATGAAGAAGAGTTAAAAAAAAAAAAGTTGAAGAAGAAGAATAATGAAGAAAGAGGGAAAAGTGAGAGTTAAATTTTTTTCTGAAGTGAGAGAAATAAATAAATTACTTAATTTATTAATTGATTAAATAATTAATTTAAGCTGCTTAATAAGGGAGTCAGTCCAACTGTATTCATTTATTGGGTGGAAAGTAAATTGCTGCATACGTCGGTTGGATCTTCTCTTCTCTTTTCTGGGTTTGAATTCCTCCTTTTTTACACTCCCCCAGAAATTTCTTCCTCTTTTCATTTTTAATCATTTTTGCAGTAACTATAGTTTCTTTTGGATTTTTGTTGCCATATAGTTCTAGATGCTACCATGTAGTAACTCCTACAGTATTTTTATTATTACATGTTATTTTTCATGTAAGTAGTATCTGGCTGGCAAAGAATTTAATGAGGAATTAACTAAGGGTTTTTCTTCTTCTTTTTTTTTTGTAGTATAATAAAGGTAAGGAGACTGCGTCAAAATCTTTGGAGGAGGGACGAATATACGAGGGTTTGTGTTTTGGGGGGGGGGGGGGGGGGACTTTGCAAGGGAACAAAATGNGGGGGGGGGGGGTGGACTTTGCAAGGGAACAAAATGTGGTTGCTAACAGAAACTTCTCATTGGGGGGCATCACATAAGCATTGACGTTGTTTTTGTAAACGTTTGTATCGTTGTTGTGAGGAACTTTTCTTTTTTGGTTTCATTTAGTCTTCTTGGAGGTCTATTTGAACACAAATAAATTATAGGGCCAGGCATTCAGACTTGAAATTGTTCAACTGCACTCATTTTATTTTATTTTATCAAGTGAAAAGAGGAAAATTCACGGTCAACATAATCGAATCTCTAACCATACTTCATTGTCATTCTAAATCCTAATCGTTTTATACAATGGATTTATGGTTCAAGCAAATTTATACATTGACAATTTTGATTTATGTTAAAAAAGGTAATGACATTTAATATTAGGATAAAACTTAGGTTAAATTTTTTATATTCATTACATTTATTTTTTTATTTAAATAACGTCACGCGGACAACTTTTTTAAGATAAATAATTTAAAAATAAAAGATATAACACATGTCATTAGTTGATTAGATAGTTGATTAAAATAAATGTATAAAACTTTATTTAAATTTTTTTCTTGATATTATTAATATAACTTATTTTTATCTACTTTTTGTAATTTTAACATCGTTTTTTTAAAAATGAAAAAAAAGGCACTTGCCACATTATTCAAATTTTGCAAATGATTTGCACGTGCTTCTTCTTTTTCCTAGCTTATAAGTCTACAGGATTGTTTGTCAATTTTTTTTTAAAGTCTACAGAGTTGACGAGAGACAAATATTATTTTTATATTTCTTTTTTTCCCCTAAAAAAAATCTAATTAACCTTGCGCTGAAGTTGACATAAAACTTCCCTCCAAATTATGCAATCATTATAATCATTGGACTTTTTCTTCTTTATTTCATTTTAGGATTTTACGACCATACATTCTTCATGTGTTTTAGTTAAAAGAGCCTTTGTTAATGCATTAATGTAGCAATTTTCATTTTATAGTTTAATTCCTAAAAATCATTTTATAGAATTACTAAAAGCCTGTTGAGAGGGTGTATCCAAACCATAATTGAAAAAAGGGAAAGACAAAGTTAATCATAACTAATGATAGAAAATAAGTTTTATCCCAATTTTTTTCTTTTTCAAATATCAAATGTTTTTTGCATCGATAAATTTTCATAAATTAAAACATTTTCGGACATTTTTTTAATATGAGATGGAGTAGTAGTTATTTAAAAAGGGTAAAAAAGACGAAAGAAACCGAGACCATAAATAAAAATCATAAGATAGACCATGGTTAGAATTGCACAAATTTTATTTTTTAGTCCTTTTTTGAATGATTCTCCTTTTTTTAGGAAACATTGTAATATAATATAAACAACTATTTTATTTATGAAAATAAATTTGCTATTAAAGCACGAATTTAGATACATTATTTAATCCATGTACCAAAATAAGTAAACTACATCTGAGAAAATACTGATTTTGGTAGAATAAAGTAACATAGAAACGTGTGCATGATGCAATATATAGAAGAAAATTTGTTTTGGAGAAGTATTTGCGAAGCTATTTGAAACAGCCCAGCTAGCTAGTCTATGCTTAAGTCGTAAACTCGTTTGCTAAGTTGTTATCTGCTTTGGTTGAGATGATACTTAGTCTCGCATATTCGTTGAAAAGTAGAGTTACTTGGAAAATAAGGATCCATTTTTAACTTTTCTTTTATATCTCATAGCATAAAATAAGAGCCTTGTAATTCGTAGAACATGTCACACGAGCAATAGAATAACAAGTTTAGCTAGCATTGATAAGAGGTACTAAACAATCCAACATAACATCCACCACGGGTCCATAGCACATGTTCACAACCAGATACACCAGTACTAAAATAGCTGTTACATACAAACATTCAGAACAACAAAATTTCTATCACATATAGTCTACTAACTAAATGCCTACTCTTTGGCTCACTCTTCTGGATACGGCTCCTCCGTATGTTGCTCCTGTCCCTGCTCCATATCAGGTCCCGCCTCTGGAATCATAAATGAGTGGGGAATGAGAACATTGCGTTCTCAGTGAAAAACCTTAGTCGCCATAACTCATTTTATACCCAATTATGATTCCGCCGCTCAGGGATCTCTAGGGGTTACAATTATACTAAAGGTCTACTAGTTATGAATGTCCATACTAAACCTGAGTAGCTTTACCTATATTACTAAGTGATCGGGGATCCTATTCTTCATTATCTACATCATCTAACTGCGAATCTATTTCCTAACTCAACATCATCATACAATTCATATAGCTATACTACTACATCAAAATCCTCATCATACAATTCACATAGCTACACTAATACATCATCATCGTCGCCTTTGGAAATTCATTTTACTCACGCGGTATAAGGCAAGCCTTAGTACGATTCTGTCCTCGTCTCTTGTAGCTGCGGCCATACGCTACAACCACACATAACAGCCCGCATAGTGGCGGCCAGGTCGCGCTAAACCTGAAGGGTCTCACCTGTAGGGTCTTGACCTCATAATTCTCACCAAACACGATCGAGGTGACCATCAAACGGATGGCGTGGGGGTCGGATCTACGACTCGACCAGAACTAATACCTTCCCTAAAAGCCGAGCCCTCAACCCTTCTAGAGGGGGGTTTTCCATCGTCATCATCGTCATCATGTGCACAGTTTAATATTGATGCAACAGTTCATCATCATAAACACAGTTCATCATCATCTTGAAGCAGTCATATCCACTNAGATAGTTGATTAAAATAAATGTATAAAACTTTATTTAAATTTTTTTCTTGATATTATTAATATAACTTATTTTTATCTACTTTTTGTAATTTTAACATCGTTTTTTTAAAAATGAAAAAAAAGGCACTTGCCACATTATTCAAATTTTGCAAATGATTTGCACGTGCTTCTTCTTTTTCCTAGCTTATAAGTCTACAGGATTGTTTGTCAATTTTTTTTTAAAGTCTACAGAGTTGACGAGAGACAAATATTATTTTTATATTTCTTTTTTTCCCCTAAAAAAAATCTAATTAACCTTGCGCTGAAGTTGACATAAAACTTCCCTCCAAATTATGCAATCATTATAATCATTGGGCTTTTTCTTCTTTATTTCATTTTAGGATTTTACGACCATACATTCTTCATGTGTTTTAGTTAAAAGAGTCTTTGTTAATGCATTAATGTAGCAATTTTCATTTTATAGTTTAATTCCTAAAAATCATTTTATAGAATTACTAAAAGCCTGTTGAGAGGGTGTATCCAAACCATAATTGAAAAAAGGGAAAGACAAAGTTAATCATAACTAATGATAGAAAATAAGTTTTATCCCAATTTTTTTCTTTTTCAAATATCAAATGTTTTTTGCATCGATAAATTTTCATAAATTAAAACATTTTCGGACATTTTTTTAATATGAGATGAAGTAGTAGTTATTTAAAAAGGGTAAAAAAGACGAAAGAAACCGAGACAATAAATAAAAATCATAAGATAGACCATGGTTAGAATTGCACAAATTTTATTTTTTAGTCCTTTTTTGAATGATTCTCCCTTTTTTAGGAAACATTGTAATATAATATAAACAACTATTTTATTTATGAAAATAAATTTGCTATTAAAGCACGAATTTAGATACATTATTTAATCCCTGTACCAAAATAAGTAAACTACATCTGAGAAAATACTGATTTTGGTAGAATAAAGTAACATAGAAACGTGTGCATGATGCAATATATAGAAGAAAATTTGTTTTGGAGAAGTATTTGCGAAGCTATTTGAAACAGCCCAGCTAGCTAGTCTATGCTTAAGTCGTAAACTCGTTTGCTAAGTTGTTATCTGCTTTGGTTGAGATGATACTTAGTCTCGCATATTCGTTGAAAAGTAGAGTTACTTGGAAAATAAGGATCCATTTTTAACTTTTCTTTTATATCTCATAGCATAAAATAAGAGCCTTGTAATTCGTAGAACATGTCACACGAGCAATAGAATAACAAGTTTAGCTAGCATTGATAAGAGGTACTAAACAATCCAACATAACATCCACCACGGGTCCATAGCACATGTTCACAACCAGATACACCAGTACTAAAATAGCTGTTACATACAAACATTCAGAACAACAAAATTTCTATCACATATAGTCTACTAACTANGAGATCGTAAAATTACTATTTTTAGCTAGTATTTCAAGTATTAAAGTTAATAATTAAAATTTTCAATCTTATTAATTTATTCTTATTTATTTATTTTACAAAATCTTCGTAAGGGAAAAATCGGGATGTTACACTATTCATGACATTTAATTTTTTTTAATCTTTTTTCCTTAAAAATATTAACTATTATTTATAAAAAGTGGATAAGTTAATTTGTAAGTTAATTTATTAAGTCTTCCAATCATTACTCTATAGAAAAATAACAATAATGTTTAAGAGTTTTAACTCTCAATTTGCTTGTTTTACTAACGTCAAAATTCAAAACAAAATTTAATGAGATTTTGACAAGTATATGGCTAGAGATGATTTGAAAAATAAGTAGCCAAAAAAAATTAAGAATCTTGAACATTACTCAAAAATAAATCTATACTAAGTTAAATAATTTTGCTAACAAGTATTCTAAAAACATAAAGTAACAAAATTTAAGTTTTTAAATGCATTACATTTTAACAAGTGTCTAAAGGCATCGATTAAATTTTTCTTAAATTAAATGAGCATTAAATAATGTTTTTCATTGTAAGGAAAATGATAGTCTATACGTTTACTTTATTATCAGTGTTTGTTTTTAATGGAAAGTTTATTATTAGAGTTAAAATGAAAACAATATTTTGAATCATTCAAAATTTTTATACTTGTTAGTCACATTTTAAAAGATTAGTCACTAATATGATAGAGAGAAAAAACTATTAATACCAACAGGGTTGGTCCAAGTGATATACAACGCGGTATCGCTTAAGTAGGTCTCGGGTTTGAGACTGTGTGTACACACCACAGACAGATGCGCAGCGTAAGTTGACCGGGATTAGTCAATGTGAAGCCTTGGAATCGAGCGGGCAACTCAAAAAAAAAAAAAGAAGAAAAAAATATTAATGCTAAAGAGTTTAAACTATGGGATTTTGGTTGTTTCTAATGCTTTCAATGCAAAATGCACTTAGATACTTGTTAGCTTTCAAAGCAATTTGACTTTAAACTCTTTAATAAGTGTCTAAAATTACAATTATTTATAAAGTTTAAAATGTTTTTCTTTTTTACAATTTACTCATTAATAAAACAATTATTCCTTTAAAAGAATAATAACTATTTTCGTGTAAATGGCTAATTAAATGAATAATAAAGTAATTTGGCACTTAATTCTACAAACCCCAATCTTGGGGGAATCACAAAAGAGGGATCATGAGATAGTTGTGCTTGTGCAAAATTACTAAAACCTTTCCCTATCTCTCTTTCCTTTCGTGACTACATGATTAATTTGGAGTGACAAGTATTTCTTCTCCTTAACTAGTAATATCATGTTCAAGTGCTAACTATAGAAAAATCGATACTAGAAGAGTCACACCTCCTAAAGAATCTCAAATGCTTGAATATGATTACTTCGAAGGGAATAACTATGCTTCACCTAAAAAAACTTCATTTTTTCTAAATACTCTCAAACAAAAAGTTTTATCCCAAGGATTTGTTTGGATAATACAACTTATGTTTTCCTTTTTCAAATCAAAGATTATATTTTTAAATTTTGTCATGTTTGACTGTACAACTTATTATTTCTCAAAATATTATTTATAGTACATTTTAAAAAGTTAAAATATCTAACTTTAAAAAAAATGTTTTGCAAGCTGCTTATCAAACGTTAAACGTTATGTCAGATGAAAAATGTTATGCACAAGTCACTTATCAAAAATTAATTTTACACAAGGACTTAAACGATTTTTACCACAAAGTGATCTTAAACTCTGCTCCCTATGCATGGAATTGCCTTCGCACATATTTAATGTATCTAATGTTATTTTTCAACACAAATAGAATTTTTTTGTACACTCAAATGTGAAAGACACCCAACACCTTTTGAGGGAGAAGTTAGGGTGAGAAGTAAATAAAAAAAGTTAATAGTGGGTTCTATGACTATATGTTTTATGAGTGAGGGTGTCAGGGGTGTCTGAGATGATGTGATATATATTTATACAAATAATACAACTATTTTTATACGAAAAATGTTATGATAACAAACAAAGTTAACAACTTTTGGAGAACTCCATTCCACGCCTATGTGAGTGGAGTTATCCAAAAGTCGTTAATGATGTGATATATATTTATACTAATAACATCTATTTTTACACAAAAAATGCTAGAATGATAAATAATATTAACAACTTTTAAAAAAATTTACCTCATACCTATACGAGTGAGGCTGTTAAAGAGTTGTTAACTTTGCTTTTCATCGTAGCACACTACTTTTTACACTCAAAATAAGTTTAGTACTGCCATTTACCATTTATTTTTTATTTTGGGTCAACAACTTTGCACTACTATGTAACGGACCTAAGTAAATAAATGCCCAAATTAAGAATTGGTCAAATTAGATAGCCCAATTTTATTATAAATAGGGGGAATAGGAGAATTGGAAGGTATGAAAAATGTATTTGGTTTAATCCTACTCTCTCTCTTAGGATATTCTTCTCTCTAGTTTTCCATCACTATCCATTTCCTTGTAATTCAAACACCACACATGCAGAAAATACACAAAAATATATCATTTCTCTCCATAATTCCTCTTTCACAATTTTACATCGTTACAAATGGTGCTTTCATTAGCCTACCATCCATGGTGGTGAAAACAACTCAACCTAAACACCAGAAAATTCAGAAAAATTGGAAGAAAAACTTCCAATATTCAGTGGAGAAGATGCCTACTGGTGGATCCTCTGTGCAGGAAGGTTCTGGGATGCACGCCGGACACCAGATCAGCCACGGTTGGTAGAGGCAGCAGAGGGATTGATTGGCAAGGCTTTGGCGTGGTTCCGAGTATGGCGAAGACGCAATCCTGCAGCTACGATGTTCACATTCGAGCTCGCGTTTTTGCATCGTTTCAGTGAATTCGCTCCTGTTCTGCCAGAAGTTACGTACAATGCTGTTTCAGATTGGGAGGTTGAGTGGGAAGCAGTAGTGTTGCAGCAAACAAATTCAACAGAGAAAAATACAGAAAATGCAAGGACAACAGATCAACACGATTCAGTAGCAGAAAGCAGTGCAACAACAACAACTCAAGAAGTAGAAAATTCAGAGCCAGAATTTCAAAACCAGAAGCAGAAATCAAACAAGGTAGAAGCAGAAAATCTAGATGCACAGATCAATTCGACCGCAGCAGATCCAGAATTAAAGCTCACAAATCCATCAATTCAAGCAGAGGCAGATGAAAATGCTAAAATTTAAGCTGCAAGGGAGGTAAAATTCCACTTACTTGAACCGAAATTGAGTCTGCATAATATAGATCCATCCTCAGAATTTTTTGAGTCAAAACAGTGGAAGCCACCACCGAAACCGCCAGATTCAAGCATGAGGGAGAAGAGGCGTTGGTTGACACCACCGAATTCGGATCTGGCCGTGGTGGGAATGGGTGGCGCCATCGCAGGGGCAAAGGAAAGATTCCAGAACTCTGAAAGGAAGATCGCGAGGGAGGTCAGCGGCCAACCACCAGGGACAAGGAGTCACCACGCCGTACCCGGCACAGCGTGGTTGGTGGTGTTTCCTGAGGGGGCCCAAGCGGCGTTGTCAGCAGCGACCAGAAAAGAGGGCGACAACACCACGCCCTCACTGACCACGTCACAGAAGCAGAAGTCACGGGGGTCTATGGTGAAACGGAGGCGACGAGGTGTGGCGTGGAAGTGGCGGCATCAGGCGGAGATGGGAGGAAGATGAAGAGAGGTGACACCGATCTGGAGCCAGGACCCATAGATAGCGTTAGATCTAGTCCGTACGGTCCCATTTTTCGACCAGATTACGTCGTTTTCAGGCAGTCCGGTGCCGGTACAAACTGGGCAACAGGCGACAACAAGTACAGGGGGTTGTGGCCGACGAAGAGAGCGCAACAGTGCCAACAAGAGCACGACGGAAAGAGCACCCCTGCGACAGGCGAGGACGCCCAAGCGGCCGTGGAAGGAGAAGCACCGCCGCGCACATCGTCGTTGATGACGGCGAAACTCAGAGACAACAGACAGGAGCAAGACGGCGAGCATGTTGAGAGCATCGGCAGCGCCGTGGCTGTCGCACTGGCGGGCGACAAGTAAAGGGGATCTGGGGGGGCCCGAACAACGTCACGGCCTCTTGCGGAGTGGACGAAAATGCCAGGAACGTCGCGGGAAGATGATAGCGGCGACGGCGCGGGCGAGGGGTGTGATGGGGAGAGACGCCGTGGCGCTTGTAGGTTGCTAGCCGCGAGGGCGCCGTTGCTGGTAGCAGCCATCACCGCGTTGGTTGTGATGGGGAGGACAACGGTGGTTGCCTTGAAGGAAATAGAACAGCCACCATGGATTTGGGAGAAATGGGAGAAGATGGAAGACATTAGGGTTGCAATTGAGGGAAATGAGAAAGGATGCTCTGGTGCTTTCCTGGGTCAAGAGCAACCCGTTTTGGAGCAAGTAGGCCAAGCCCAATACGATTTTTGGGCAGTAATTGTTGAGAATTACTCAACAAAAATGAGCTATATGATGTGGGCTTTTACTCAAATGGCAATTTTTCTGAAATTTTTCAAAATTGGCCCAAATGATAAAGACACCTTCAGCAATTTACAATTTATGCAATGGGATCTGGGTGAAAATTTTTAATTTTTGGGACCTTGAGGACAAGGTCCATTTTTAAAGGGGGAGTATTGTAACGGACCTAAGTAAATAAAGGCTCAAATTAAGAATTTGTCCAATTAGGGAGCCCAATTTTATTATAAATAGGGGGAATAGGAGAATTGGAAGGCATGGAAAATGTATTTGGTTTGATCCTACTCTCTCTCTTAGGATATTCTTCTCTCTAGTTTTCCATCACTATCCATTTCCTTGTAATTCAAACACCACACATGCAGAAAATACACAAAAATATATCGTTACTCTCCATAATTCATCTTACACAATTTTACATCGTTACATACTATAACTAGGACTCTCTTGTTTTTGTTGTCTAAACTAGGACTCTTCTTTTTCTGCCAGGCTGCCACTCTTGAGCCAAGAAAAAGTAATCTTAGTGTGGACTTTGGGGCAAGAAAAACGATATTCACTCTTAAATGGGCCGAGGCCCATCTACATTCTTGAGCCTACATATACATAACGAGTATGGCCCAAGAAGAAAGGAAAAAGCGCGAGAGAAAGAAGAGGGAGAAAGTACGATCCACGCGCGAGCAGGAAGCGTGAGGCGACGAGATCAGATGGGAAGTAGAAGCATGAAGTGAGAAAACCCTATAAAGGGCGTTTCACGCCGTGCCGGTCGAAAAATTTGTCACAGCCAATCATCTCGCTAGTTTCTCCCTCACTCTCTCTTTGTCTCTGTTACACACTCTCTTGCTCAGCACACTTCTGAATCCCTCCAAAAACCCTTCCTCCTCTTAATTCCTTCCCCTCTCTGAATCTCTCAATTCCCCCAGTTTATTCTCTCCCCTCTCTCTCTATCTCTCCCTTCAATTTCTCAATTTTAGGGTTAGGGATTTCTC
>QANU01080030.1:0-78214 GCA_003254905.1 Nissolia schottii | reverse complement strand
TTCAATTATTAACATGTTTTGTATACCCGCCGCGCATCGCGCGGGTATAAAATCTAGTTAAGATTTATAAACAAAATATTCTATCAACCAGTAAAATCACTTTGAGTGGAATTTTTTATGGTTGACTAGTAGCGAAAGTACAAAATTTCAACATTATAATGAAAATAGTGATTACAGTTTTAGCAGAAAATTTAGGATTTTAAAGAAAACGATGGATAAAATCGTCTAAAACCTTGGAAAAAAATTCAAGAAAAAATATGACAAAATTATAATCACGTACTAAAAAGAAATAAACATATAAAAGTAAAATTTAAATAATTTAGACAATAATTATGTAATTTAACAAAAACATCCCAAGTTTATGTGCCCTAAAGTCATACTTTACACAAAGAAAAAGAAAGATAACAAAATATGTCATAAAATGTAGCACAGGTCAAGTTTTTCTTTTTTAAGTCTCACCAAGGGTGTTTATTGCTTGAATACTCCATTCATTTAATATTAATTATTACTTTTAAATTTGTAGATACATTATTGATTGCATCTAGACATATTAAATAAATAATGTATGTAAAAATTAAAAGTGACACTTAATAAGAAACTAGAAAGAGTAATGACTGATCTATGAAAATTTGTTTTTTTTTACCATTTTGTATCATTGAAATTAATTAGGCCACAGAGAATTAATTTGGGCCATAAAGTGAGTATTGAATGACGCTTAGTAAGAATTTGGGCTCACTTTTGTAAGGACTAAGGATAAGGAAGAGAAATGTTATTTGTATTTATTGTGTATGAAATTTGTGTCAATTTATTACCTATCTACTATTATATTAGATTTAAATAAGTGTAAGTCCATTTGAAATCCCATCTAATAGTGTATATGATGTGAATGAACTCAATGTTTCATGTAACTCTTATAGTTATTTGTATTTGTGTACTAATACTAATTAACATTAATAGTATAACTTTTGATCCAAGAGTACTCAGAAACATAAAAGTGAATTTTTATTTTTATTTTTTATAAAAAAGCAATGAGGAAGACTTGAGCTTCCTAACCCATCAGTCTAACCTTTTTCCTAACTATTAAATTAGGCAAAATTGAATTTTGTTTAGAATTTCAAAATATTAAATGCATTTTTTTTTATTATCTCATTTAGTAGTAAAAGAAATTTAAGAGCATGAATTAAGAAGTCCAAACATTACACAAAAATATCATATTAATTTTTAGGTACAAACATTCATAATCAATTATTTAGATGTTCTCGTCCCATTGTTAATAAAAAGAAAAAGAAACTCAATCAATTTTAGAACATTGATTTTGTGGTTGAGAAAACTAAAAAATTTGTGCATGTTTAGAAACAACTCTAAATAACTTTTATTTTATAAAATAGTTGTTTTGCGAAAATAAAAGTTGTTTGACAAATAAGGGAAATTAAGCAACAATTTTTTTTTAGTAAAACTTAAGCTATTTTTAAACAAAATGCTAGAGCTTTTGTTTTGGACCGTCTCAAAGAAAATAATCTTCTTTCATGATTAAGAAAACATTTTTCACACGTTTTTACTAAATTGACCATAACAATTAAATATTATATAATATAAATAAATCATTTCATATTATTTTTAATAATTTATTATACAAATTTTTTTTATTATAATCCAAATAAAATAAATTATTTTAAAATCACTTTTCAACTAAAATATTTAAACATAAATTAATTCTCATATAATTAGTTATATTAAATAAATAAATATTAAAATAAATAATTATTAAAACAAATCCAATATCATAACACTCTCCAGCACACCCTAAGTTATTATTAAAATAAGTTAAAAGTGATTTTCTTTTACTATTGATGACTTCTGGACCTAAAATTAGTCACGGGCCGACTGGCCGACGGGGATAGTGGGAACACGCAAAGAGCATGGCGCGTGTAATTGTAAAGCAGTTTTTTTCTTCTTCTTCTTTTCGGTAAAATAACTGCAAAGTAGCCCGTAACCAATGTTCCCTCCCAACAAAAACTAGTAATTTCACTACTACATCCTTTTTTATCCATTGGTTTTTATTTTATATATATATATATATATATTTATCGATATAATTGGGTAAAACTCTTAATTTAGTATTGTTTTTTAATATTCGCTGATTTAATTCCTATTACTCTTTAGGCTTAAATAAATTTTTAGTCTTTGTAATATTAAAAAATTTGTCTTTAATCCCTAGAAATTTTTTTGTTAGAATTTAGTTCTTGTAAAAAAAATTTATTCATTTTTAGTCCTTCACGTTAATTTGAGTTGGACAACACTGACATGACGGCGTATCGCGTAGCACGCCACATGACATAATCTACATTTTTAACCCAACCATAAATCCAACTCGAATACCCACACCTGACCATTTAAAAAAAAAAAAGAAAAGGAAAAAGAAATCGCCAAATCCATCCCCTTCCACCATCAATCCTCTCCTCTCAACCACAGTGAAGAAATTTTTTTGATTAATTTAATTTTTACAAATTGTAAAAATTAGACAAGTTAAATATTTTATTTATCTCTTGTATCGAAACATCTGACTTAGAGCACAAAGAGAGAATATGACGCGTTAAAAATCCGTGTCACATCTCTTTGTCAAACAACATTTTACACAATTAATAACACTTTTCCTTTAAGTGAAATGATGTTGTTTGGCATCTATGTCCACATATCGCATGCATAGATACATTGTTAGGGTATTTTTTTTGGGAAGAGATGAAGATAGAAAATTTTAGTAATTACACGATAAAGTAGATAAATTTTATTAAAATTAATTAATTTATAAAGTAATAAATATTAAAGTGACTTTTTTAATATATAGATATATATAATCAATTTAAAAAATAACATACATTAAATCGACCCAAAAAGAGGAGGTAGAAAATTGTGATTTTCTTTTCCATATAATTGAGTGCTTGAAGGGTGAAGCAGCAGGTACACCAAACCAGAAAAGCAAAAGACAATTCCACAGTTGACGCGTGCACCACCAACAGCATTCAACAAGAAGCTGCAGTTTCAGCTACAAACCACCAACACCAAAAACATCCCCCTTCTCCATTCCTAGGAAGAAGAGATAAAAGCAACACTTCACTGTGATTCTTCTCCGAGGTACCTCTCTCTCTTTACATTTTTATTTATGAAGGAATCAATGAAAGTGATCTGAATCACGATATTGATTGTGTTCAACCCGGTGTTTTGAGTTTAAAGTTACAATCTTTTATGGAAATGAATTAAAGGGCATTCACTAAGTTCATCCAATAAGGTCAATTCACTAATAAATAAGGTGGGGAAAAATTCCAATAAAGTCAACAAACTTTTTTTTATTATTTCTTTCTGCTTTTGATTTATCTCCATGTGAGTTTCTGTGCTTAGATCGTTGGCAATAAATTGGAATCATTGATGAGCTTTTGTGAGTGTGATCGTCAGATTTGGTGAAGGAAGGTAACAAAAAATAAATTAGAATTGGATGGTTGATGAGAGGGGAATGATTATGAATTGAAAGAGTGTTGTGGAGAAATGAGTGTGAGCCATGCTTCGGTTCACCCGGTTGATGATGTTGCAACTACTGAAGGAGGTGGCGGCGTCAATCAAAACCCCAACAACAACAACAACGCTAATGCTCCTCCAATGGTGAGGATGAAGGATGTGCAAGGCATGCCGGGCACAGCTGGTGGCCTATCTTTGCGTGTCTCTCAGTTTATCTTTGCAGCTGCTGCACTCTCTATCATGGCATCCACTAATGATTTCCCTTCTGTCACTGCCTTCTGGTAATCAATCAATAAAATTTTTTTTCCTGATATTTAATGTTTATGAATATAAATTTTCCATAGGGTGAGTCTTGGTTGCTGCTTTGTGTGATCTAGTTGTCATAGGTTCAAATTCAAATCCAGTAAACGTCCTCTCCGCTTGTCGGGAGACCCTCCCCAAATCCCACCAGGTGGAAGCCTCGCCTCATGTATTTGACGACCCCTTTTCATGGATATATATTTCCCTTGTGTTTTTATTGAAGTTGTTTGTGATTGGTAAAAGGCCTATGCTACTAGGTTAGGGATTTGGTCAAATTATCAAATTTTGGATCTAAGAGAGTACAGGGTACAATTGAGCTTGTGTAGCTATTGGGTACTTGGAAAGACAGGTTTTTTTGTCTTTTTTTGTCAAAACTTATTGGTTCAGGTAATTTTTTTTGTCAAAGCATCCGCAGCATGTGCATGGATGTAGGGGGCATTGGTGGATCTGCATTTGTAATAGATTGCGCCCCTGAATTCTGCATTTGCTGGTGACACATGGTTATAAGTTTTAATTTGTTCTTGAGGGGTCTGAGTGTGTTGCTGTGCGAATCTTGGTGTGTTTTCGGGGCGAACCATAACAGGCGTTGTTTAAAGTGAAACATTGACATACTTCCATGAAAAATTGCATCGGAAAGCCCAATTTGTTACATTGGAATTTTTTATTTTCCATTTTCCTTACAAACCAAATGGGCTGTTAATGAAGTGGTGAGTCATTCTTCATATTCTTCATTCTTATATATATAGGTAATTCAACAAGTGTGATGATAGTGATGGTGCATGGTTAACAAGAAATAGCGATTGCGAAGGAACATAATCCTCTTATGAATTAAGCTTGTGAAGAGAACAAGGTATCATACCGTCGCAGTTTAAAGATTGTCCCAAAATACATGAAGGGTTGAAGTTTATTTCTCATTGCTGACTAGAAATTAGATTTGGAGTTTTTGCATTGTGAAAATTTGTCTAGCTTAGAGTATAAGCCTCTTGTCAAACTGATGATGTTTAAGATATGCTAGGTGCATCAATTTTAGTACTATAAAGGATGTTTAGGATTATTGTTTTTCAGCAAATTGATATTGCAGTCATGTTACTCTTTAAGTGCTGAAATGGATCTCTAATAACATCTGAATTGACTCACTCAACTGACTTGTTTTAACATCCTTGGATATGTGGAAAAATGGGACTTTTATTAAGATGGTTTTGTCATGTGATTACATATTTTGCGTCTGTTTTCTGCCGCTTTCAATACCTTAAAGATAAGGAAACTTTTCGTCAACATCTATTCAACCTGCTGAGAGGACACAGAATCAGATAGTGTTTAAATAGCAGTAATTGTTGTATGGACAGTTTGAGAATAGAATGAAAATATCCTGACACAAAATGCCATATCCAAAGGTATATTGAGTGTAGTTTGTATGGCTGGGATGACATTAATTTGGTGTTAAAAGATGAAAATGGATTTTTGTTGTTGGTTCTGATATTTTAGGCCAGTTTGTTTATGACACTGGTTCCTCATTCCATATATTTTGCCTTGTTTTGTGATTGCATACAAATTGGTGACGTAGTTATTACTTGTATTTTGTCATTAATGTTCAATTTTTTGGCTTCATTCCCTTCTTCTCCCCCCTTTTGTTCATGAAATGCTGCGGCATTCCTTAAAACTTTTTTCCTTTTCTTTTCTTTGCATCAGTTACCTTGTCGCAGCTGCCGGCTTGCAGTGTTTGTGGAGTCTTTCGTTGGCCATTGTTGATGTATATGCCATTCTAGTGAGGAGGTCTTTGCAGAACTACCAGATTGTCAGCTTGTTCACAATTGGTGATGGGGTAAGATCTTTATAGTAAAACTCAAATTAATTTTTCAATGCAAAGTAATTGTCGCACATTTAGAATAATTTCAGGATTCATTCTCTTGAACTTGCTGTTATGCACAACACACTTCCTGTAAAAAAATTTAGCAACTGACTCATCCCATATAATGTTTATTAATCTAGAAAATATTAAATAAACCCAATATGGGACCTGGACATGTTTTTGTCACTCTTTGATAGCAACACACACCATAACTGAAAAGCTCAGTCCATTGTTTCAGACAAGCACAGGAATAAATGTTCTTGGTAGCCGTACAAAATTCTTTGAATGGACGAAGTTACTTTCGCCAATGTATTTAATAGTACAATATTTTTTGATAAAATTTCATGTGGTCGTTAATATGTAAGACATTATTCGACCTTAAAATGTGAATTGGACCAATATTCTGAAATTTTAAATTTTCCAAAAAGGGGACAGTTAATTTGAAAGGGATGTAGTTTCAAAGGAGGGCAAGTATTGGTGCATTAGTAAGATTGTTATCTTATAACATAGAGGTTACCAGTTCAAATCAAGGAACTACCCCTACTCATGGTGGGGGCAAGACTGCATAAATTTACTCTCATAAACCGAGCCCCCCTTTTATCAACTAGTTCCTAAAATAGCTTTGTTACTCTCACATGTGGAGCTTTGAGTTTGGCTTGTGTTATCTTTTTTCCCCACTGAAAAAATGCTGGTACTGTTAAAAAGTTCACAAGACTTGTATGATGTATGTACCACATGCAGGTCACATCAACACTTATATTTGCAGCAGCCTGTGCATCAGCAGGGATAACTGTGCTCATTGATAATGACCTTGGAAGCTGTGCACAGAACCACTGTGTCCAGTTTGAAACTTCTACAGGCATGGCTTTCATTTGTTGGTTCACAACAGTCCCTTCTTTCCTACTTAATTTCTGGTCCTTGGCATCACGGTAAAAATTACATACAATGTGACAAAATACAAACTTTTGCGAGGTTAACGGCGTTGGTCAAATTCGTTTTCAAGTTTTAAAAAATAGTAAATCTGTCTTCAATGTTGACATCCGTACGTCAAATTCATCCCTGACATCAAGGATTTAGAGACAAATTTGATGGACGAGATACTAACCTTGGGAACGAATTTAATGTATAGATGCAATTTGGGGACAAATTTACTATTTTTCAAAGCTCGGTGACGAATTTAATTGACGTTGTCAACGTTCGGAACGAATTGGAATGTTTAGTCCAAACTTTTGCAGCATAAACGTTAAGCTATCATGTGTTGTATCTTGAGTTTTTCACATGTCAATGTTGTAGAGCTTGGTAATGTGTTAGTATGAAGTGGCTGCTTGTAATATCCTTGACCAAACCAGAGATTCAATATTAACACTTGTTTATGGGATTGCAATTTTTTGTTGTTGAAATTGGTGCAAGTGACTGATGTCTAGGATGTGATCAACCTGGCCTATTAGGTTAACATTAACAAAATGTATTTTTAGTTGATAGCCACTTTGCTGTATATTTTGTTTTATAGAAAAAATGTGAATTCAGTTGAATTTTAAAAAAAATTGGTCGATTTTGAATAAAATTGTTTATATTACTATTACTACAATTCTACAAAAGAAGACGGCATGTCTAGCTAAAATTGAGAAGAAACAAGTGGGAAAAGAGTGGTTGAAGTTTCCTCAAATGGTTCATAGAAATGTTATGTAATATGTGTACCAATTTTTTGTACAGGACATTGTGTGAGAGTCCCATCATTTCTATCATTGGGCATGATTTCATTGGAATGTGAAATGAAGTCAGTTGACACTCTTTCATATAAAACAAATACAAATAACAGAACTTGGTTTATGTTTGTTATTTACTCACTTTGCTAACAAGATAATCTCGTGATCGAGTTAACACTTATCGTGTTATGAGTTCTCTATTGAGTAAACAAGAAAACTCGATGTAGTACTTAAGCCATAAAGCTATTTTCCATCTAATGGACTAGATTTTTTTGGGGTTGGACTCTCTTTGTAGACTTGAGTCATAACATAACCATTAATCAAAAGAAAAAAAAGTTTACAAATTTTTGTTTTTGTTTTTTAAATGGCTCACAAATGTGATCAAAATAAAAAACAACTTACATACTCATGCATTAAGAAGAAGAAGGGAAAAAAAAGATATTCTTATAAAATTCTCATATATTAGGGGAAATGAAGGAGCCAGCCAGCAACTAAGGTAGGTGCAATAATTTGAATAAAAAAAATTATTTAAAAGACCTAATTTATTATCATACATATTAATTTACATAATTTTATGAATGACATTTAACATTTTTTTTATATTGTCTTTAAAATTATTGTTAATTAAAAAAAATGTAAGTTAATAATAAGCTGATTAGTTAAATCTATCAAATATTTTTTCATTAAAAAGGTCATCGGCGTTTACACACAATAGCCACCCTATAAGATTGGTGGCGTTATTATTTAAGGAAATTAGAGCGTGTAATTGCGGTCCTTTTATGTCATGTATTAATGAAAAAAACGAACAAATCTTTTGAGAGCACTTACAAAAAGGTTTAAAGTAAAAAAAAAAAAAACTATTGAAAATGTAAGGTTCTTAAATTTTTAACGCATTTAATACATTAAAATACTTGAATATTTCTATTTTAAATTTCTCAGGATAATAATTAATTCCCCATATCAGTATTCGTTTGCCTATAACATCAAATACCATGCAACTTGAATTATTCTAAAGACAAACTTCTTTTACGTTTTTTTTCCCTTGCTGCAAAATGTATAAAGTAACACAATGCTACATTTTTCATGTACCTCCCATCACTACAATAACCAGCTCTAGTGAGCATATTCATAGAATCACATCGACTTAAACTAACAAATTGTTAAACGAATGGTAAACACTTTGATCACACGTAAGGATATGAAAACACAATTTTGATTCCCTAAAGACTCCCACCTTTAATACTCCATCCTTGATATCCCCCAAAATTGCAAGGGCGATGTAACATGGTTTGAATTTAACATCAATGGTAAGCAAAATGATTCTAAGTGGTAATCATACATTAAAACAACCACTCACCATGTCATTCAAAAGTGCCAACTTCAATCTAACACTAAAAAAAAATTTACAAGATAAAACTCAACTTGGTCTCTATGGGCTAAATAAGAAATAAATTAAATCAAATTAAATGCAAACTTCATCCTGTGTTTCCAGTATATGAACAAAAATTTAGGACTTCTTTTTTCCCCCTCTCTCTCCAAATTAACCTTTCACCCTTTCATGTTTTATATTCGAGTGGAAAAAAAGTTGGAGCATGTAGCAATACATGAATTGGATTTCATTCATACAAATGACCAATTGATAAAAGAAAATGCCAAGCAGTGAACAGTGTTGTTATCTTCTGCAGCAAGGACTTTCCATGCAATGGCTTGCTCATATGAAACATGTCTCCCCATGGTGGACATGCAGATCCCAGCTGGCAGATAAGCAAACCCCTGATGAAACAAAATAATAATAAACCGACACAAATTAAGCCGTTTTCCTAGAAGAAAGTTACAGGGTGTGGTCGGCTACATGAATAAGACAATGTTATAGTCGATATAGTGCAGGATGTAACTTCAACTATTAAGCCAAAATTGTGATCATTATACAAACATAAATGTGAGCTCTAGATTTGTTCACTTTTGGAAATTACCTGCTGCATTAACTTGGCGAAGTCTGCACACAACGCCTTGCGTCCAGACTCGTCGAATATTTTATCCAATGTGATGTCTTGTAAAGCCACTAGTGTCGTTTCCAACATGTCGAGGCCGGCTTGATTTGCGAAGATGAACACTGGCTGCGACTGAAATACAAAGTGGATAATCGCAAATCACATAATCGCCTCACATGACATGCTTTAAATGGCTATATCAAAGAAACACAACTTCCAAATATCGTGACTGTACCTTCAGCGAACAGCACAAAATGGCATCTTGGTGTTGCCACAAACTTTTCAGCATTGACTCGCCAGCGGGTGAATCTGATCTCAGAAAGTCCGCCCCCAAATAGTAACTGGTTTTGAAACGAGAGACATTTCAGACTCTCTTTTTATGAAAGGAAAGATCAACTAGAATACTTAATTGGATAGTAACGCGAAGCATTTAACACAAATAACAGCATGATAGAAGAAAATAACACTGTAAACTGTATGATTCTCCTCAAGTCTCAACCAACTCATTGCACTCGCTGTAGTCACAGTACCATGCTGGTATTAACTTCTAGACAGTGGAAATGTTAAACAGAAATACACGGACTTGCCTATAACTCTGGCAGATCCAGTGAGCTAGTGTAAGAGCTTCGGGTGAACCAGGAGAGAGTTTAGCACCAACAGCTGGGTTCATTCCTGGAGATATAGCCATAGCAACCCTCTGCACAGAGGAAATCACACTGCGGACGTACTGCCGCGCCATAACGGCAACATTATCCTGCAAATTGCTGTCGAAAGGAAATTGGAAGGCAATAGTCAACACCGATCGAGTGTTTTGACTTGATGATGCATCTCCTGAACCATGAGTTGTCGCCGGGCCAACTTCAAGACCAGATGTCAAATCAAGGGTCCGATTTGATGTCATCGCATCCTTTTTATCACCCTGAAACACAGTGACATACAGGGTTCCATACATGAACATCAGTGACAGCGAAAATAAGAATTCTTTTGGGGAGGGGGAGAGGGGAACTTGCTAGAAGATGTTAAATACAAAGGACCAAAACTCAACTGGTTTTGACTCCAATGGAATGATGCGGAAACCAGAAGGCACCAATGGAGCATCATCAGGGAACATTTCGTCAATTGGAGCAAATATAAGTTCGGAACAAGCCCCCACAGCATTCTCATCAACCCCACTACATATCTGCAACAAAAAAGCAGCAAAAATAACCTTAGTATATGTTTATATTTATAATACTCTTTTATAATCAACACAAAAATTAACCACAAATGAAGTGAACCTTATAAGGCAGGAAAGTGCCTAAAACACCCCGATAGACGAGCAAAACTAAAGAAATGAATTAAAGTAGCACTTAATATTCAACAAATAACAAGATTTTTCCTTATTCTTTCATTTACTGAAAAAGCTAAATTTTCCAAGATATTTTACTAGAAATCTTTGCATCCTAAGAATATAATAGCAATTTGTACTGAAGATAATATATTTACATTCAATCTGACTCAGCTTGTGTAAAATCAATTTGATCAAATAATTTCCAACATTTCAACAAGAGTTAGACTCATCACCTGTAAGAGATGAATGTCCCTAGAAGCAAAAGCATCTTCTTGAGCAAGAGAATGGCCTTCAAGCCGAATAACTTCAAGCATCTGGAATGAAAAAGCTACTTTATCAGGAATGTTACTTGGAAGGATAAATATTTAAAGTAATCAGCCTAAAAAAGATTGACACCATTCTACTTGATGGCACAACATGCAAATATCCACCATCTAAGAAAGGACATAAATTAAAGCAATGCCATGTGCAGTTTTGTTTTGGCAGTGACACGGACGACATTCTGATGTAGAGAGTAGCTGCTGGGCATGCTAATGCATACTACCTCTTCATGTTCAATAGTATGGCCAAGAGGCATGAGTATTTGACTGCCAGTGAATCTTGTAGGCCTCATTCCTGGATAAGCATAGGCACCTGCTTTCAGTGATGCAGCAGAATAAGCATCAACATTGAAATCAGCCCACTCTGAGCGATGCTCCCTGAGAAAGCGAACCAAAACTGCAGGAGGAACATTCTGAAAGTAAAGCGGTACAGAAGACTTGTCACATAAAAATTCAAAGATGTTAATGCTAGCTATTTATAATTTCAATTTAAAGAACCATTCATCAATTTCAAGCCAGTATCAAGTACCACATTCATGACCATATCAAAGAAACCTCTCTTCCCCAAGAATCATATTGGAGATCAAACTTTTCAAGAGCTAGATTCACTCGTTAAAAGATACCATGTGATGCAAACAACACTAACTTTGCTGATAAATCACAAGAAACTAGGGTAGCAACTACAACGGTTTTCAACATAATTTGTACTTCTCATCTTTCAATTTATCAAAACCTAGAAATCCATAAACACACTATTAGTAATATCAGGCCACTGGGTTCTCAGACTCACTTGGAGCAACATAGAAGCTTTTGCACAGAGAATTCCACCAAGGAATGTAAGGGAACTTGCAGGATTAGAAGTGCCACTCAAATTCTTGGTTGAATTAACTGCAACAATTACATCCTCAGCACCGTCACAGTTCAGAACAGTCCATCCATCATCATTGAATCCATTCACAGCATCATTGAAGCCCCTGCAAGTGTAATGCATCAACTTTCAGCCAAGCGAGAGTATAATGGACCGGAGATGATAATGTAAAATCAACACTTTGGAACTGCAGGCTGACATAGCTCAAAAGAAAAACATTATTCATGTAACTACCTGCTCAATCTTTGGCTAAAAGTTCGCAGAACAGCAGGCTGCCTACCCAATCCATACACCACTTCACCACTTGTTTCCTGAGCTATTTGCCGGATATATCGAAGTGCCTATCAGAAAAGCCATCAAATCAATACCTGTCTTAGATGAAGGCATGAAAGATGGGAATCATATGAAGTGAAGATGTGCCCAAAAAACAAGTGAAGTACTTGTTGAACTTGAAATTATGCCGAAAGAGAAAAAGTGATATGGAGATATTTAATCTCTATATGTTAATCCTTAGTGGCAACTTCTAGACTATGCATCCGCCACACAGTCTAAGATCTGTATTCTAGAGACAATATACTCAAATAACAAAGATATAATAAATGGTAAAAAAGATTGCAGTTCAGATATGGATGTTGTTCACAATTATGACACTAGTCAACCAGAAACTACAATAGTAACTTATATTATGGATTGACAATAGTGAACTTACTGCAATTGTCATTTTCTGAGCCACCCCTTTTGACGATTCATACAGCGGTCGCAGCACTTCTGGCACACTCCATGCCTAGAAGAAAACAATGAGCATATTAATATATAAAAGTAGAAATGAAAAATGTTTGTGCACAAATTGCGAGGAAGTCAAACCTCAAGATTTAGGTGGTCTACAATGTGGATGATTGACCCTCCACCCTCACATGGTCGAATCAAATATCCACTAGGGAGCATTTCAGCTCTTACAAACTGAGCAGCAGCAGCTGCATTAGGGCCACTGCCAGAACCAGACAGCGACCTCTCACAAACCTTCAAAAGTGGAATCCGAACGCATATAAGTGCAAAATACTTTAAAGCACCATTTCTATTAAGTTGAATTTAAAAGAAATAAATAAAAGAAGGTGCATTTTCATATACAAGTTCAATGCAACTATAGTTAAGGGCTAAAGTTTAGACAACATAATATACTCACCACAAGACTGCCATTCTCCAGGTTTGTAGTGTATCTCAGAGTCCAGAAATCCCGGGCAGGAGCCAGTGTTGTTGGAGCATATGTCTGAAGCAAAATTTGAAGTTTACAAACCGGAATTTTTAATCTGAAAGAAGTGTTTAAATATTGTATTTCATAGCTCACCTGTGTGTAGACAAGCTCAATGGTTCCTCCATTTCCAGCAGGGAACATTGTGAAAACTTCTAGGCTCCGACAGTCCCGAAACCAAGATGGACGATCTTTTAGGATCTCTGCAATCTATTTGAAAACTTAGGGATTTAGAAATACAAAATTCAAACGGCATAAAGATCTTAACTAGCATGCCAAGAAATGACAGAAAAATTGCAAATCATACTTTCACTAATTTAGAAGGGGGAATTTACCTTTGTAGGTTCTAAACTAACAAGACCACAGGCTCGAGCTGCCACTCCACTGCAACTTTGTGAAATGGCAAAGATCCCAACCGAATCCGGACCAGGCTGAAGAGATTATTTAAAAAGGAAGTAATAAAGCGTGAGTTTAGTGGAATAAATTTTGCCTTCATGATTGTAAAAACAAGAAGAAATTGTGATAATCACAATATTGATCTCCTCGAAATGATGATCATAATTCATTAATTTATTGATTGATTTTATTCCACAAAAAAACCCAAAAAGAGAACAGATACCTTCATCCCAGGCATCTGGACCCAATCGACAGCAGTTCCCGTAGCCTTGGAAAGGAACTCTGTCAAGGTCTCCTCAGCAATTGCTAGGAGTCTGCAAGGATCACAATTGGGAGGGGAAAAAAACAATGAATCAAGAAAGCTCCGGGATGAGAAACAGTAGAAAGTTCAGTTAATAAACTTCAAAATTACCCAGCAGGGTTATTAGCATCTCTCGTAGAATTCTGAGGAGTAGTAACCGCCGAATCACAACTAGCATCAGTAGTTGCTGCTGGGGTCTGCAGGTACAAAAAAATGACTTGAATAACACTTCATACAACCAGAAAATCATCACAAGTTGAAGTAAAAGATAAAGTTGCCATTTACAGGAAATTTAACCATTACACAGAAAATTGTGTAGTACTCTAATTTTCATATGCTTACAGTATGCAATTGCTGCCTCATAAAACCATTCTCACACACAAGCTGTGAGACCTGTTTCTGCAACCGATCATTCTCTTCCATCAACAGCTTGTTCATTGCTGTCAGTTTCCTGTTCACAGTTTGAAGCCGTGAAGCCTCTTTCCTCTGCTTCTCCCTACACCTGCACATAACTCAAAAAAAGCCAAAAATCCATGTCACACAAGTTCGACCCCAAGAATTCATTCCATTTTATAACAACAACCCACAATCAAGATAACCAAAAAGATGCAAACTTTCAAACAAACAAAAAATAAAACTAGTAAACCTTCAAATTTGTCCTTAGGTTGTCAACATCAGACAAGGTTGCCCCTAGGTTAAGGAAATTGACATATTAGTCTATGATATTGTCGAAAGCCGGTCAAGTTAGTCCTGAGAGATTAAATTGACCAATGTCGAATGACTAACTTGACCGACTTTGGGACAAATTTAAAGGTTTATCAGGAAAAACAACACACAAATTGAGATGATAAACAAAATTTCAAAGCCTGAAAAAAAATGAGACTGAATTACCTTCGATTTTGGAACCAAACCTTGATTTGCTTTGGCTCGATGTTGGAGAGAATGGGGCACTCACGGATCAATTGCTGCCTCCTGAGGGAGCTAGGCTTGGGGCACTCAGCATAGACCCTTTCAAGAGCTTCAACCTGTTCAGCTGTGTACCTCACATACTTACCAGAATCAAGGTGGTGCTTCTCAATGCTACCACCACTGCTGCTACTCTCTCTGTGATGAGCCACAGCCATAGCCATGCTTATTTTCCCAAAGCAAGAAAAGGAAGGATTAAAAAAGAAAGGCAAAAGGGGAAAGTGGAAGTTCTAACTGGAAGAACAACACCCTTGGTGATACTAAAGCATGTGCCTTGGTATAGAAATTCTGGAAGTGCTTGATGAAAGAGGCTTAGTTCAGAAATGGGATGTTCTTGGGGCTTTGTTTGGTAACAAAGAAAGAGAAAAATGTGGTGTGAAATAGAGACAGAAGAACAAAAAAAAAAGTGTTTTTTTTTTGGCAACCACCGCTATTGGTTGAGCTGAAGAAGTTCCTAGTACAAAAACCAAACCAGCTCAAAGTAGAGAAAAAAAATAGTAAGAAAAAAGCCACCGAATGGTTCCAAATTTTGCAAACAGGAAACACTGGCTATTTTTAACAGCTGGGAAAAAGGGGAAAAATAAATAGAACCTTGTTTCTTTTTCTTTTTTATTTCACATACAAATCCAAGAACAACAAAACAAATAGAAAGAGCTGCAACAGCAGCTTGTGTCCCAACACACACACACACTAAAAAAATATATATATAAAAAAAAAGATTTTTATTAACAAGTGAGAAGAAAGACAGTTGCCCTCTTAAGGCGCAAATTAAGGGTTCTTATTGTTTTCTTCAAAGGTGAGTGTGAATGAGGAATCCATAAAAGGGAAACAAATAAAAACGAAACTTTAAAAAAAATTGAATTGAATTCACACTTTAGAAGCGGTGGAAGGAAAAAAAAAAAGAGGAGAAAGTGAAATGGGAGGAGCTTGAGGAAGAAGGAAGGAATAGAGTTCGGGGAAAACGATGTTGTTTGTATTTGTGTCCTTGTCCCTTGTTCAGGAGGAAGAAGGGGAGAGTGGAGAAACCCTAGTGATGCTTGGTGAGAAGGAAAATGAGAGAAAATAAAGGGAGAGATTTTCCGGGAAAATGGAGTTGTAAGAAGAGAAGAGAGCATTACATTATGTCATTACACGGATACCGAGAAACATGGGAGTGGCACTGAGAGAGATGAGTGAGGTGTGTTTTTTTTATATAATTTTTCGGCGCATTTACGTCCTTGTCCTTCCTATTCCTTTGAAATGACATCTTATGGGCCCCACCCCCTACTTCTTTCTCTCTCCCCTGCTCTAGTGCATCGAGTTATGCTACAATTACAACTCAATCAATTTGAAAACCATCCTCCTAATTTTTTCTTACTACTAAATAATATTAAATTTAGATGTCTTTTACCATTTTAAAACATTGAATATATTTACTTCTTTAGCAAAAAATTCTCCAATGTAATTTTTTTTAAGTAAGTAGTAAAATTATTTTTTACTTAAATAATTTAATAATAAAAACATTTATTATAAAAAATCTTTTCTTCTATTTCTTTACCTCGTCTAATAGTATGAGAAAGTTGAAGAGAATGAATTAGCATATTTAATCATTACTCTTCATAAAAGTGTAAAATAAATGAATGGTCATTCTAAGCTTTGAAAGCATAAGTTTAAATCACTTTGATATTTAAATTTTCAAAACTTGCATTTTAATTCTTAAAATTATAAGTTTAAGTCAAATTAATCTTTTAATTTATTATCATTGTTATATTATTATATTTTTGTTAATTTATCACATTAAATAAGATTGTAATAATAACTAGGGCTATAAACGAGTCATGACAACACATATAATTACAAATAAAGTTGTTGGAGCATTTAGAATTGCAAATGAGCTTCTAATAACAACTAAAATTTATAATTTTAAGTGTTGCCACAACTACATTTTCAACCCTTAATAGTTAATAGTGTCACACAGCCTTAGTTATTATCACACTTTTATTTAATATGAAAAAGCAACAAAAATATAATAATAGAATAATGATAATTAATTAAATAATTAATTTGACTTATAATTTATTATTATAAGAATTAAAAAAACATTTAAATTTCAAAAATTAAACTTACTCGATCTAATATCTTCAAAAGATCGGAATAAAAATTATCTCATTGTAGAACCCATGGTTCCTGCCGTGATCGATCTCACAAATACCCCCAATGCAATTGTTTAAAAAACGTCAAATGAAGTTTCATGGAATTATTTCTCCTCCAACTCACTTCTCCCAAGGAAAATTACACACTTCATTCTTGAATAATTTATTCATTTTCAAAATTTACTCCTTCCATTTCTTAGCATCGAAAAAAAAAAGGTTTGGAAAGAAAATATGTCTCCGTTAAAAATCAAATTTATATTAGAAATTAATTTTTATGTTTCTGACAATGTAAAATATTTTTATTCAATCATGTATTGATATATGTAAACCGTTTAAACATAAATGTTCCGTGTGCACCACAGAAGCATACACTCCCGCATGCATCATTCATTTATACGCAATTAATGGTCATTATACGTATAGCGTACAGTTTTTAAAATTATACGCAACGCGCCCCAATTCTGAACTCGTTCTCATCATCGTTTTCATTCTTTCATTCATGTTCTGTTATGTTTATCATCGTCATCATTGTCATTCTCTCATCCTCTCATCATCGTCATCCTTCTCATCCTCCTCATCTTCATCCTCTTATCATGTGAAAGTTTATTAAAATGGAATTAAGATGATAAAAATGTTGATTTTCTTTTTAAATGGATGAGATCTATCTTTAACAACGGTGGTAAGAGTGTATGTAGTAGAATATGATATCTGATTGGAGTGCATAAAGTAATATTACAAAATATAATATCAGATTTTAGTGCACAAACATTACGCACTTGTGTACAACACTGTGATTTTACTCAAGCATAAATAAGTTCTCAATCTTTATACATTTTTAGTAGACAAACTTTATAAGAATTAGTTCACATGCATGTGCACACACACTTTTATACATTTTAGTGCATAAACTTTACATATATGCATATTACTTAATGCATAGTTAAGTATTTTTGCAGAATATGATATAAAATTTTAGTGCACAAACATTATATGACCTTATGCACAAACATTACACACTTATGTACAACATTGTGATTTTACTCAAACATGAATAAGTTCACAATCTTTATACATTTTTAGTGGACAAACTTTATAAGAATTAGTTCATATACATGTGTACACACACTTTAATACATTCTAATGCATAAACTTTACATATATGCATATTACTTAATGCATAATTAAGTATTTTTGCATAATATGATATCAAATTTTGGTGCACAAACATTATATGACCTTATGCACAAAGATTGAGTATTTGTTTACAACATTGTGATTTTACTCAAACATAAATAAGTTCACAATCTTTATACATTTTTAGTGGACGAACTTTATAAAAATTAGTTCACATACATGTGTACACACACGTTTATACATTCTAATGCATAAACTTTATATATGTGCATATTACTTAATGCATAGTTAAGTATTTTTGTAGAATATGATATCAGATTTGAGTGCACAAACATTATATGACGATGTGCACAAACACTATATGACTTTATGCACAAACATTATATACTTGTGTACAACACTATAATTTTGCTCAAACATAAATAAGTTCATAAAATTTATACATGTTTAATGGACAAACTTTATAAATGTTAGTTCACATGCACAAGACTTCACAAACATGTACAAAACTTTACAAATTTGCATAAAACTTAACCTACAGTTCAGTATTTTGCAGAATCTGATATATGTGATTTGAGTGCACAATCTTTTATATGGGTACGAGAGTGAAGAGAGTGACGAGAGATGACAGTGACAAGAGTGAAGAAGGAACGAAGAATGAGAGTGATGAGAGATAAGAGCAACGAGAGAGAAGAGAGAAAACAGAAGAAAGTGGAAGCAGAACGGTTTTGAGATATGCGTGTTTTTGACGTGCGGGTGGGTGAGAGTGGGAGTGAGAATAGAGTGGGTGATTATTTGATGGGACCCATTGTATTATTATACAGGTGTATGTATGGTGTATGGATTTAGGGTTTTCGTGTAGCAAAACTGCCCTTTGAATTAGTCATGAGAATACTCAACCACTTTTAGTTATTTAAAGGCACATGATTGGATGATAAGGTAAAAAATTTATAGATTCTCAATACATAGAGATTAATCTTTTTCTATTAATATGATTAATATTACACTTGTTCTCTTTCTTAAAGTCAAGGGATATAATAATAATATAATAATAATAATAATAATAATACATATATATTACAGATGAACAAATATTATGAAACACTAAAAAGTCAAAACATGATAAATATTAATGAATGGAATGAGTGTTTTTTAAAAATAATTGTCTAATAAAATTTAGACAATATTAACTATTTGTTTTCGGTTATACCCAATTTAAATAATAGTAGTGGAAGAGAGTGATAGAGTAAGAGAATAAAAAACTTACGAAATAAAAAGAGCTAATTAATAAAAATAATTTTATAAAATACTCTTAAACTTTTTTAACTTAGCTAATTTTTTAATAAAATATTTGTACACAACTCAGAGTGGACAGTTATTTGAGAACTAAGCGAGTAATTTACAATAATAATTTATTATTTAGAGGGTATTTTTGTGAAATACATATATTAAATTATAATCCTTTTTGCACATTTAACATGGTAATATAAATTTTCAGTTAGATTATTTGCCCATAACATTGTAGCATTTCCATCAATTTAAAAATGAACAATCTTTATAAGTGACAATCTAAACTAGTAGTAACCTTGACAGTCAACATGTCAAACACCACTTAAGATATTGGTTAAATAATATTGTTATCAATCAATAATATTGTTCAATGAACTTGTTATCATGTTTAATGTTATAAATAAAAATATTAAATATTTTTCTCAGTATCATGTTTACCCATCGTACGTGGAGCTGGAGAGGGATCAGCTTCTTAGCTCCTCCTCTCACATTTCCTGCCAAATGTGGCAAACTCCTACTTCTAGCTTTGTGAAAGTTAATTCTAATGGCAGAGTTTTGTGGGAGTTGTATTTTGTGGGATGATAGGGGGTCGTTGGATTGTTGCATGCTCAGATTCCGTTGATGAGCTTAGGGTTATTCGTACTGAATTGGATGGCATTTATCATGGTTATCATCGTGTTTTGCACAAGGTTGATTGCCTTTAAGCTTATAATGATATCATTAAAGATTGAATCCCCCCTCAACATCATGATCTTGAGCTCCTTATGCGCATTCGTAGCAGCTTAGTCCTGCGACCTTGGTGCGTTTAGTTCTCTAGCATCATCCACCATTCGAGCAACCATTGTGTTGACTTCATTGCTAGGCATGCCGCTAGTACTGGTAGAATCCTAGAGAAGAGATTAATACTCTCATCTCTGAGGATGTAGCTGTGTAATTGTCTTTTCTATTTCCTCTCTATGTACCAAAAAAGATTATAATATATCTAAAAATTGTATTAGCTTGGTATAGATTAATAATTAAACTTAATAAAATAAAAATACTATTGATATAATAATAAGTTTTATTTATTTGTCACCTTAGTTGTAAAAATAATCTCTACTACTAATAAAAGGATGAACCAAAATAACTATATCTCTATTACAATTTTTTTTAACAAGATTACTTTTTCCTCTAAAACCACCATTCTTGAATCCTAGGTATCCACCATCGACAATAATGCCCCTCACAATAATGAGCTCACATGAAATGATAGATTCATGGTCACAAAATATTTTTTCATTCTCATATATGCGGAACAAACTCCACACAACATGATTAAGGGGTAATGTGAATTACCATTATATCACACCTCGTGGTTATAACCATCGTCCTCTACTTAACCGTTCTATAATTTTAGATTTTCCTACCTTGTTTTCAAAAGCTCTTTTCTCAGTTGGTCATTGAAGCCCCCTATTTTCTAGTATTAACAATCGGACGTAATTTTGATCCAATTTGGTATAAGAGTTTATTAGTTTAATTAGATTTTTTTCTCCAAAGATAGAAATTTCATTGCAATAAATAAGTATTACAGGAAGAGATTCAAAAAACCACACAGAAAAAGCAGGTATATTCTGAAAGAGTTTTATAAACTTAGCAACTAGAACACAAGAGCTATTGAGGAGGGAGTGACATGTTGAGGCACTTGAATTCATCCGCCAAGTTTATGCTAGTAGAGACTATCCCCTGTTGTTGTATCATTTTATTCTCAAAAACTTGTGCGTTCTTTGCAATCCAACTTCTCTATATGCGGAATGCTAGGACCTCGATGGACGGTTGGGAAAACATTGATCGTCTTTATTGTTCCACTAACTTGCACCACCATTTTTAGAAAGGGGAGACGGAGTATATGCCATTAATAACTGGGTACCCTAATCTTTTCAAAACCCATATGCTTTGAGGGCAGGTGGTGATGCAGTGTAGGATAGATTTTACTTCATTATAGCATTTTGGCATTGATTAGATATGTGTGGTAGTCTCTCTTTTAATTTATGTCTAACAAAAATTCCTTCATACATCAACTTATGTATTAATGTTCTGATCTTTAGGAGAACTTTAAGAGATCATTTAGACTCCCAAAATTTCTTGTGGGATAGAATGTAAGGTCCCATATCAGGTGAATATGAAAAAAATTGAAGGTTGTTATATATATTAATTGAACAGAGTAGTCACCATTAGACGTGTGATGCCAATTGTAAACTTATCTTGCCGTTGGTGGATAGATGATTGTGTAATTTTTTTTTTTACAATATATCAATTAATCTCTAAGTAATATTTATTAATGACAAGAGCCAACTTTTTCCAAAGTATATTCACCACTACACTCAACCAACAAACACTTCATATTTATTTATTATTAATTTGGAAAGATAGATGTTTGGTTAGTACAATGTTATCCATATTGCATTGCTAATAGATTTGTAGCTGTGAAACCAAATCAATCAACATAGTTATGACCGGGGGTTTTTTAACTTAAAAATATTGAAAGAATAGAAAGTTCTCAACAAGAATGGAAATGGCAGTGTCGAGATTCTTCTGGTAAGGTAAGGACAAAATCAAAATCCAAATATATGAGGGACCATGCCTCCACTTCCAACTTTCAATAAATAATATTTTATCCTATAATATAGAGAAAAAAAAACTTTTCTTTTCTCTTTATGCACGGGCACTTGAATAAGATTAAAAAAAATGTATCTTGATTGAACTATATAGCCTTAATATCACAAAAATTTGAAAGACTCTTTACCTAATGCTAATTGAGCTATGAATTAGTTTATGAAATTACTGTTCTCTGTTCCAGACCGAATTACTTATTATATCCTTCATTGAGTATTTTATTTTTCCTTTTTCAATTAATTTCATAATAATATCTAAAATTGTTTCCGGCGCGTGCCACACAGTCGGCGCACATTAGCCTTGGTCGGTGAGATATTGTTTTTTTATTTTGGGAAAAAAATTAAAAAAACTAATACAAAATAGAATAGATGAATATCCCCCAATAAAAAGGTATATTAAACAAACAGAAAGGAAATTGAAAAATAAGAATTTATGACGTGCCATTTCCATGTTTCGCCTGCTTTTGGCATGCGTGAAAAGTAGTGTCACGTGCTTCCCATAAGTTCAATTCACATACACACCATAGATGTAAATCAATTTAGAATTTTTTGATACATAGATGTATTGATTTAGAATTAGTTATTACAACTTTGTTTCCTTCATTATACACAATAATTAATCCAACCTTTTCTATTATTGCATCACAAGCAACAACCAAGATAACCAAAAAAAAAAAAAATTCCCCTTTAACACTTCCTGTCGAATTGAATCTTTTTGGACACTATGATTTTATTATTTTGGTTGCCATCATTATAATATGTATCCAATTTAAAAATGTGATCCACTAGATCCTGAATCCTGATTTTCTGAATATACTACATATTAGTTTGGTTAAAGAGTTTTTAGATACATTACACACGTTAAATTATTTTTTAAAAGATTATTAAAATTATATGAATTTACATAGTACATGAATGATGTATAATTCACGCAATGAACTTTAAAGCAAGATGGTCCTGTAGCAGCTGCACAAATGAAAAATCTCCATGCGTCCAAATCAAATCCTTGCACTACAAAATTAAAGTCAAAGGCCTATTTTAAAAAATTAATAAATTAAAAGATATGTAAAAGGCACTATCATTAGATGTGAAGTAAAAATGATCTTACAATCTTGTGCATATTTTGTAGAGGACCAAGTTGGTGGTGGAGAAAGATTTGAGACCGTGTATTTAAAAAAGCTTTGTATTTTTCAAAGCACTAGGAAACAAATTTGGACGCCAAAAGGCCTTTGAAAATGTACTAAATGCCAGAAACTGAATAAATTGACATATCTACGTAGCTAATAAAACATTTAAAGAGGAAAAAAAAAAGAAATAAAATAGTCAAGATCTTGGTTTGGATTGTTTGATAATGGGATATATATTCAACACCGAATGTTTCAAAAAAGAGAAGATTTTTGCAATCTGCTCCATACGACTTTGCGTTAAATTCCATTCCACGCATGCCAATGGCAAATGACCACGTGGAAAAATGTAGGAAGAAAAAAGGTGAAAAAAGAAATTGACTCGCAACATATTGGAAAAAAAAGCCTTTCATGCTTCCATTGGTGTTGTCGGCATTATTTGGGTGCAATCAGTTCATATCAGACAACAATCCTCTCCTCCATTGTCTCGTCTTTTTTTACCTGTGTGTGAAAGTGAAAAAGAAACATTGGTACATCGACAACACTTTGTGCTTCATGATGTGCATCTCTCTCACTTTGGCTCTAGGCAACCCCACCATTGTGGTTTGAAGGTTTGCACTTTGCAATACATTTGTTAATATTCGTGTTTATAATGTGTTATGAAGTGAATCGATTAAGAATGATGCTACCTAAAACGTGGGATTTCAGTGATGAAATGTAGGAGCTCTACTCCGAGATCAGTCGTCAGTCTACGCGGCCTCGTAAGCATGTGTATGCGAATAGCAGTAGGGGTACCTACAAAAAGTACTCTGACACTCAAGTAAGAGAGAGATAGATTTTAGGGTTATGAGAGAATTGGGTTGGTTTGTCTTGCCTTCAATGAGAGTTTTATCCCTTTGTATAGGCGATGTCGCTACGTGTATCTCAGGATTCGTGATTCCAAGTAAGGATGAATTTGTTTGGTTATGCTTGAGCTAGGATAACATGCACAAGTGTAAAAGGTACGTTGGGTGGTTTCTCCAGATCACAAGGATCGGACACCATGAGGCCCAATTGTGCCTAGTACGAATCCAAGTTGGGCTTGGATCCTTAGACCTTGTTAGGCGTTCTAGATTTAATTCATAATAACAGAATGTTATTTCGTACAATGATAGAGTCAAAGAGTTGTCTATATATATATATATAAAAAAAAAAAAAAGAGTCTAAGAGGTAGGCAATTATAGTAAAGATATATACATAGGGTAAAATTAAATATTTATAAGTGAGAGGTTGAATAACCACTCTCCCCTTTTATTGAGATGAGATTCCCCGATCTCAAGTTGACTTGAAGCACACGCGTCCACAAGGATTGTGCTCAGGTATGGCCCCATTGAGGTAAGATAAAACCGATTTCTATATTAGGTTCAACCCGTGATTCTTTAGTATCCATAACAAAATGGTATAATCTCCTTACTTATGCTTCCACTAATACCCAACTAATTAATTAACTTTTATTAGTATTGTATCACATTGAGTGATAATTTAGCCTTCATGGATTATGTGTGGAGATGAGACTCAAGAAATGCAAGATTATGGTGATATTTGAGATTTTACATTTGTATGCTTTTGATTCTGAAATTGAAACTTAAAGTTTCAGTCACGACCAGAAAATCAGGTCGTGACATCACGTAGGACGACAAGTTTTACAAAAGCTCGTTGACTAATTAAACACTGGTTTTACTTTTTAATAAATCATCTAATTACAAATCTAAACATGCATAACTTAATATAAATCTAGTCGTCTGATAATTTGTTTACAATTGATAAAATAACTAAAATTGTAATGGACACTGGCATGGAAGATCCCGCCTCTAATTGTATAGAGTGACTTCTAAACTAAAAAAAAAATAGATTAAAATTCTAATTGCTCCACTGTAAAGTGAAGCTCACCACTGACTTGAACACTAGTATAGTTATTGAGTTAGAAGCTCAACACCCAAATCCTCAACTTGAGATAAATCAAGATGACGAGGGCAATGTTTGTAATATATTGATTTAAATTTTAGAATCTTACGATTTTACAAGTTTGAATAGATTAGTCGATTCCAATACTATCACTTGGATTAAATGATCCTACAATTTTATGTTTTATGTTTTATTTTTCTCATCTGGTATTTCGTAAGATCTCGATTTTGACAACCTTAGATGAGGGGTGAGTTCATCACCCAATGAATGGGTATCATGATACTACTATCACATAACATACAATCATATCATCAATGTAGCAAGCTTTATATATTTTTATTTTGGACATAAAACGCATTCTCTTTTCTCTGCAATAAACTTATAACTTAGGACAATTTTATAATTTTACTATACTCGCGTTAATTACTACTTTACCTCTTCTCTCATCTAATTAATACTCACCTTTCACTATTTATCTCACCTTACAAACACTATTCAAAATCAAATTTAGTATAGGCTGATTTTTCAAAATCAAAAAAAGATATTTAAAATAAAAACTATATCATATTAATATAAAATTTATTATTATTATTATATCAAATAAATAATATTATATGATATATATATATATATATATTTAATAACGTAGTTCATCTTTTACCAAATGACTACGTAACCTAATATTATTGTGATATAATAATACAGTTTTTTTTATAATTAAAATTGAAGTAACTGAAATTTAATGAAACGCCTCTAAAACTATTTTTTTATAGTTAATTATCTAAATAATAATTTCATTTTATAATTTAATAAAATTCATTCAAGTGACCCAAAAAGTATGATTAGGGACACAATATCATTCATAAAAATGAAAAAAAGTTATTATTTAAACAGATCAACATGTAAGAAAACAAAACATGATATTGATTTATATTTTAATATTGACAAAATGTAGTACATCTTTACGATGAGAGATATGGAAGAGAGAATATTAATTAGGTGAGAGAAAGAGTTAAAACTCCATTTACTGTGAATAAAAGAAGATTACAAAATTACCAATGGTTATAAATTGATTAAAAAGAGAGAGGCAAGATTTATTGTTTCCAAAATAAAATATGGACATTGCTGAATGTGTAAACACCAAACAACAATCACACGACTATTGAATCTGTTGAACTGTATATTAGGCATAACGATGTATTTGCACACTCTGCCTAGCTAGTTTCTGGCGTCACTAAGATCATCGATAACTAAATCTGGTAAGTCACTTGGGCCATTGATTCTAAACTATATGCCATGTGAGCTACTGATAACTGGATTTGTCCACTTGCATATGAAGGTCAAGCATAGACTAACTCTCAACCTCAATCAAGGTAAGACTGACTCCCAATCGCGTTTCATTGAATTGGTTATGTAGTGGCAACATTTTACGAGGCACGTGAGGATGATGAACTCACATGACCAAAATTGGTTTGGGGCTTATGATGTATCTGCACCACTTGCCCATCTGAACTGTGTCAAACACAAACAAACAAACATACAAATATTGCATATCATCTTAACATGTTATTAACTGAGTTATCTAAACTATCTGAGCTACTGAGTTATTTGAGCTATCTGAGTTAAGGTCGCAGGCCAACATACATGAGACATATTGATTCATCTAGGGAACTATTTTGTCTACTACGTTGTACTATCTTCTTGAGGTTTTGCCTAGGCGTGCTAAGCACTAACTAGGTTAACTAATTATCAGGGTTCTTAAGTGTTCTAACTATAAACATCTATGGGTTATTCAAACCTTAACAATCTGCTTATGAACTATTGGTAAATGATGGGGATCAACAACTGTTATTGACTATACTTAACGACTATGGCTTCTTGACTCCGCATCGCTTGATCATCTAATCTATGGCATTGAACTGTTCCAACGATCAAATGACTAGCAAGTCTAACCTCTCACGCCTTATCATCGCTAACTGATTAGTCTAGGGATTTTTATTAGCTGATCTAACATCTACTAATGATATGGCTTAAGTCTATGTTGGCTGACCACCCTACTATTGTTGTATGGCACTCGGGTAACTACCGAATAAGTTGATATTACTAGCTTGATTAACTGACCTATAACCAAAAACTAAATTGCAATGACGCACTGGCTATGTGACGACCCTTAAAGAAAAAGGGGGGTCACGTTTCGCGCTAGATGCATGACAGATTATGTCTCTCGTGAGACATAAGCAACTCAGGCAAGACACACGCCAAACTCAACTTTGTGTTTTTTCTTTAGATCCGTGTTTTTAGGGGCCCAGCCAGCCCTTTTGGCCATCCCTTCCCTATAAATTGAGCTCTCCTCCCCCCATTCCAATTCGCTCAGAGCTTCAGACTCTTTTACTATCTTAGAATGAGTTTCTGCTTAGTTTTCTTCTTCCCCTCTTTTGAAGATACAAAGTCTTTACCTAGGTAAATAGCCGGTCCTTTTAGGATGGCCTAGCGTAGTAGGCTCTAGTGCTACCACCATGTTGGTGGTGGCCCACGGTAGTCGGTAGGACGCTGTGGCGATGCCGAAACATCGTAACGATGCCATATCTCTACCACAGGGCCCGCCAATTAAAAGATTTCTTCATGGATTTCTGATGGCGATTTTGTTGGTTTTCCAGATGCCCACCGCTTGTAGCCCCCAAAGCCCATGTTCCTCCTTTTTGCAATATTCCAGGTGGGTGTCGGTCTTGGCGCGTTGATGATCCTACTTTGGTGGTCCATCTATAGAGTCGGTTGTGCCACAACATGCTAGTAGATATTTAGTTATTCATATATATGTTTAGTGGATGCCATGCTTATGTGATATACCATATGGCATGAGTTTATACTTATGTTATAATATGCTATGCCATGCTATGTTAGGACATAGACCTTGACCCTTAGACATGATATCTCTTATAAATGTTTGGTTAGGCTTATACATAAGACTTTAAATAAAGACTCCGGTTAAGGCATGGACCCTAAAAACGTGCAAGTTCTGGCTAAGGCAATACTTGGTACTTAAGATGTCCGTTTGTAACGCACCTCTCTTTACCTAGGAATCCTGTCCTAAGTGTAGGACAGGATTAGTTGAGTAGGACACACTTGTCATAATCAGTAGCCTTAGGCCCTAACAACATGAGTCATCAAAAAAACCTTCCTAAAAGACTTCACAAACAGTAGATTCTAGGATAGATAACCTAAAATAGTATAGGTCTTATGACCTCATCACCCACACCCAGCAGTAGATAGATATGAGCGCAAGGCTCCTCAAATGTGTTATGCGTGCTATACTAGACCCCCGAGCACAAGGCTCCTCAGACTTAAGGTATGTGTACCCCCACAGATATTCGGGTTGCGTGCACACCAGAACCACCTCGATTTATCCTAGTGAAGTAAGGTCGAGCTGCAGCTCCCTTGATTTGTGCCCCTTCGCTAGGGACGTGGGCATACGTAGATTGACTAGTTTTGCTTTCCAGTAGCTAATTCAATTTACTCGGTTATTCAGTACTTTCAGCTTATTCAATATATGCAGTTCATTTGGTTTCTTTCATATACCAGTTATACCATATGCTTGTTGTTATACATGTTCCTTCAATATATATGTATGTATCTATGTACCATGATGTTGTCTGTAGTACTTGCTAATTGAGTGGTACCGAGATACCCATCACTGAGTTGACAACTCACCCCTCTGTCAATAACACTTTTAGATTCGACTGAGGATAGTGAGAACGGTCCCCTCGTCCAATGAGCGAGGATTTCAGACGTTAGTGGTAAGCTCCGCTTCACATTGGGGCCTACCCGAGTATCGATAGTCATGCTCCAGACACCAAGGGCAGGGTCCTTATTTCGTATTCATGTATTTCATTTTCAGACTTTGACATTATGTAAACTCATCATTTATTTTTTTTAGTTCAGTTACATGTAAACAGTAATTCAATTAGTTTTTAATAAATAAAGTTATTTTATCATTATGAGCATTTAATACATGTTTAGTATGCCACATCAGAGCTTTTGTAAGGCAGTAGTCCTATGTGTGGTCACGTCCTAAGTTGGGATATGACAGGCTAACTATCATGAACTTGTGGATGAGGTGCTACAACTATGCTAAGTGCTAACCAACTGTTGGGGAACTACTCGTTGAGCTATTGCAATGGTACTAACTAACTATTTTGTTACACTTTGGCTAATCGTTTTGTACATACTTTCATTGAACTGACTAACTATTTCGAGCGATAACTATTATAACAACTACCAACTACTGATGTAAGTAAGTTAGCTAATTGTTTGGAGTTGTTGTGTAACTACTAAAATTGTATTGGCTAACTGAGTTAATGAGTATACTAAACCTGAGTCATGATTAGGAGTTATCAAGTATGCTAAGCATGTTATCCTAAGGTTTGTATGTCATACTGATTATGAGATTAGTTATATCTACGATGTCTAACTAGATCACATCCTAGATTAAATATGAGTTTTCTATCTTAATTAACAAATTTGAACTAGCCTACTAGTTATACAGATAACATGTAAGTAACTAACTTACTAATTATCTGACTAATTACATAATTCTAAAAAATAAACACCATTCATAGACAAACACATGACTATATTTAATAGTAGTGCATGACATAAACTGTTCAATGCATCAAGACCTCCACTCACGTAAAGTCACTGAAGCGGGAAGGCCGACAATGGAAAGTTTGTAATGGGATGTTGTAGACCCTAGGTATAAAAAAACATAGGAATAACTTATCAGAAACTAAAGGAGACACTAATTGTTACTATTGAACATACACTGTAGCACAATGCATCGCAGCGCAACTGTGCTTTGCTGGCGCAATGACATCGCAACGCAACTGCGCTCTACTAGCACAATGGTGCCACAATACTGTAGCACTTTCCTAGCACTGAGACCAAAAATGACAAATGGGAAAGGACTAGGGACTTACCCGAAAAGGACGTGGAGAGGACAACGTCTTCTCCCACTAGATGTTACCTTCTAGCATCCTCCATGAAGATGACATGACTTAAACTAGAAAAAATTCTCACATGGAAAGAACCTTCACTAAGTACATATGTGCACTAGAGAGGGTGGAAAAAACAAGTAAAAACGTCTACTTATCCAAGGTGTGAAAAAGAAGCTAACAAGGGGTTTCTTCATATGTACAGAAGCAGATATGCACTACTCCAAACAACGTTGGATGATGTGAGACTTCTTGGTCCCATTGCCATTGCGCTCACAGGTTGCCATTGCACCATGGTCCCAACGCAATTTTCCCTTATTACTACAATCAAACACACCCCCAAGGGCTTCTAGGCCCCCTAGGCCCCCCATGACTCTTCTTAAGGTCCCACTAACCCTTCCCAAATGCACCTAAAGATATGGGGCATCATAATTTCGATTTCTTGTTTTATGTTTCTCCTTCATTTTGCACTCTATCTCTTTTGAAATTGGAATTCAGGCTTCTGATTTCAAGATCAAACTATAAGCAACATTTATAAAATGTTACCTTTGATTAAAGGAAATCTTGAAATCAGAATTCTAAGTTTTTATTTTAGAGGAGAAAATGTGCAAATTGGAGGGGAGAGAAACAACTTTAAATTGAAACTCTGAGTTTCAATTTCAAAGCCAAAATCATACAATTATGAATTCCCAAATATCACCGTAATTTTACATTTTTTTGGACCATAGGATGACAATTTTTTCAAATTTTACATATAATTAAAAGAACAGAGCAAAAATGCTCACATGGTTCGAAATTATAGTAACTCAAATGATGTTAATCAGTGAATTATTTATCATAATTATAATAGAAAAAAATTTACTACTTTTAGTAATAAACAAAAGAAAATATTTATTAACCCATGATTAGTTAGAGTGGTCAGGAGCTCTAATTCTTTAATATTGGGGAGATTTTATATTTTAATGTACTTTCTCATAAAAAAATTATTTTTGCTTGCAACATGCACAATTTTTAGGTCGGCAAGAGGGATTCAATTTTAGATTTTTTTAGTCACTGAGACTCTAATGTTATGTTAATAATTATCTTTCTCATATATTTAATACGATAAGTAGATACAATTGAATAATTTTAAATTTTAAATTTTATATTTAAAAGTGTTTTATACCTTAACATTCACAAATAAATAGCTGAAGAAAAGAATGCCAATATCTCGTTGTCTGCACACTATGTAAGAGAAACTCGACTAGAAATCAAGTTTTCCCAAAAGTACGACTTATTCACTAAGTCGTGTTTGGAAACCAAGTTTAATAATAATTTTCCAGTCAACTTAGAGAAGAAACATCAAAGCACAACACTAGGAGTGACACAAGGAATGGCTATGGAATTTTATTTATTTATTTTCCCTCTAAATGTATAGTACAATCAATGGTGTATGATGAGATATAACAAAGTCAAATGAGAATATTTTTCTTTTCTAAACTTTACAATGATGGGATTAACATCCTTCCACTTTGTCCCCCTCTTCTTCCCTGATTGTTCCATCTTCTTTGTTTTTTCTTTATGATTTAATTGATGTTCTCCCTTCTTCTTCGTAATAGATGGAGGGTTCCCATCTCCATTTTTCTTATTCTTATTTTTGATTTTTTATATATATCTTTTCAACATAGACAATTATATTTAAATATTGTCCAATATTTAAATATAATCTACTCTCCGAATATCACCCTAATTTATCATGTTGTAATTGACTAGTTGCTTACCATTAAATAAAAATTTTAATTGGTAGCACTTTTTAATTTATTATTATTATTTTCCTTATATTCATTGCTTTTCTCATAGGAAAGGAATATCTGCAGGTGCCTCACCCTAAAACACCCTTTGGGCCCCATCTGAGGTCCAATCATGTGGGCCCTTCATGTCTGGGCCGGTCCATACACATCACTCATTGAATTTTTAATTCTTTGCCTTACAAAAAATGGTTTGTTGCGTGAATCAGTAGAATGCTGAGGTGGCCTTCCTTTGAGGGGTTGCTGTCCTTGAAGTGGAGACTTGGTCCCATACATAAGTCAGCCACTTAGACACACAGTAGAATCTTTTTCTCTCTGTTTCTTTTTTATTTATCAAAATATACTATATTTAAAATCTATTAAATTTTATCGGACTCGAAGTTAATTCATTTATTATCAAGGGTAAAACATTTTTAATATTGTTTTTATATTTATAAAATTTGAACTTGAAACTTTTAAGGCAAAAAAAAAAAAATATTGAATTGCTTAAATTGAGCAAACATTATCTTCTATGTCCTTTTTATGCTACCCTCACACTGACCTTTGCTTGTTTGGCACACTTATTTGTTCGTTTGTTTTTTTACATCATTTCACCATCCCATGCTCTCTATTCTTTTCACCATAAAGCATTAACCCACAAATGGATAAAGACGTACACCTCAGAATCTTGGTAGTTAAGGGTGTTGCCTAAGCAAAACTATGCACTAGGTTTTGAATGGAGGGCACCACCACCACCCTCTTTCCTGCCATTTCTAAGGAGAATTTTCTGTCATTTGTAAATTGCATGTGGCCTTATATTGTTTGACATTGTCACTTTAAACTTTCCATCTTTTTTAATATGACTTAATTAATAACAATGTGTTCACATGATCAATTCATAGCTAATTTATACTTTCTTGTCCCATAATTTTTTTTAACATTAGGAAAAACTTTTGATCCTTGAAATCAGTCATTTTTTATATGTTAATGAAGTATTTATTGTTAATTTCTTTAAATTTGCCTTTCACAATATTCTAGATATATCTTTAATATAACATAAATGTAATGTGAGGTTTATAGAATAAATTAATTAAATGTTAAAAATTAAGTAAGAAAGATAAATAAATTTTATAGTCAAGTGTTAATTTTGGATCCTCTAATTCTTGTTAATTATGTGACATAAGGAATATATATTGATGATCGATTTAGAGCAATCTCAACATATAAGAGATTTTTACATGTTCTATGTGTTATAGTTTTTTTCTTTTTTGCTCTATTAAATCTCTTGTACGTCAACATTGTCAATTAGTATATGATGGACTACAATACTAATGAAAGAGAAATCCAATGACACAGAGAAATAAAAACTCTTGTCATTGGAGTACTTAAGAATTTTTTTCAACCGTCCATCCCTGCAGTCCAAGACGTGGCAATTTTCTGATTAGTGCCACGCCAAGACAAGCAAATTAATTGATATTGTTATAACTATTTCATCTAAGTCTCTTCTTTAAGGTTAGCGAAATGAAAATGTCATTTTTAATAATATTGTTAAAGATTTAAAATATTTAAGAAATTCAATTATTTATTCATTGTATTCCTAATATGCATGTATGTCATAATAAAGAGCTTTTATATAATTAGGCCTAGGTGAAAAGAACAAGGGACCCCATTAGTCACTTCATGTGAATGTGATCAATATGCTTGACAAGAAATTTAAACCATCACCAGAATGCACCGTATGGATTGTCTTATCCTCTTGTTTATTTGTTGTATTCTTAAAGCTTGTTGGCTTTCTCCAATGTGGCACCGATTTTGAATTTTGTTTTGTTATGTTACTATGGAGTAACATCATACCAGCAAAAGGTTCCCCAATCAAGGTCCAAACAAACTGGCATGGATTAAATTCAAAGGATCGTATCTGTGATATGTGATCACCATGGAACTGTTGGAGTGACCCCTTGACTCTTTTACCTATAATTTGTGCTCATCTGCCATGGTGGATTAGATTTCTCTTTGATGGATTTTTCTTTCTTTTTTCTTTACTATAAAATCCTCTTTCTTAGTACTCTCTCTGTTTTAATCCATTCTTGGTTTGAAATATTTTTATGCTAGCTGTCAATTATTCAATTTTTTAAAAATATTTCTTTCGAGATGATTATGATAAGAGGTAAACAAATTTAATTAATAACCTGGATATACTTAATAATTAGATAATCATGCAAAAGGTTTTAGACTAGCCAACAATATATTAAAAGAGTTGGATTTCTTTGTTTACACAATCAGATTCTCATATGCAGAACTTTGGAAGTTTGATATAAAAGTTAAATATGCTTGGTAATAATAAAAAGTTAAATGTTTTTTCATTTATAAAACAAACAAGACATAAAGAACCAATATAGGGTTGGTCCTTTACCAAAAACAATGTAGTGTTATCAAGTGGTATGAACAATGGACTTTAATTAGGGGTATTGAATTTGAGCCCTAAAAATATATTAAGAAAAATATTGGGAGACTCTTATCTTGTGCAGAGACCTTAATTGAACATGTCAAATTAGTCAGATTACTGATAATAAAATTTAGATATCAGTGATTTTGTTGAAAACAAGAAAAAGAAAAAAAAAAAAACCAAACATAAGGTTTGTTCCACAAGCAAGTAATTAAAATGATGTCTTCCTAGGAGTGGCTTCCCATCATTTTCTATAAACTTGTTAAATATGCAAAGTGGGATAACACCGTACAAGCCACTTAACAACCTTAATTTCTAATACCCTAATGGAAACCACTGAAATGAGATAGAAAATCCCCCCTATCTACTTCCCAATTCTAAGACCATCCATTATGGACAAGTATTTTAATTTTTATGTCAATTACAATGAACAATTTATAGTAGACAAAAAACCAATAAAAAAAAAAGAACTCAATTGGTTTCTGAATATTTTAAGCGTTATTCTCATTAGTTATTCAATCTAAATGGTAACATTTGAAATGTTAAAAAATCAATTGATGGCATTCATAAACCAATTAAAAGTTTTTTTTTTTGGGTGGACCAATATGAACACTTGTAAAATGTTTAGTGGCTAGTTAGAACATTCAACCTAATCAAAGTAAAACAAAGGTTCCTAACCAACCCTTAAAAGTATCTATAAGCTAGTGAAAAATTAGTCACAGAACCAACGTTAGTGGATACCCATATCATGAAAAAAAAAAAAAGAAGAGTAAAACAAGGTTCAAAGCAGTAAATGAACAAAAATTAACCACTTTTGCCTTTTTGGGCTCCTCTGGGCTCAATTATGGCATATACTAGCAGTTTCTGATTGTCTGGTGTTTATGGCAAATAGGGCCAGCCTCATAATAATTTTTGGTCTCCTTTTATCTATTTTTTTTAATTTTTATCTTAATCATGAGAATCTACTGTTTGTATTAGGAGGGTGTACTTTTTTAGATTAACAAATTGTATTGTGTGTGGTCCTATTAAATGATTTAACAGCGTACACGTCTTCATTTTCTTATTTTAGAATATTTAAATTTTTTAAATGTATTAAACTTTGATAAATCTAACTTAAATCATGTTTAATTCACATAAGATCAATCAACAAACCAAATGTACTATCTCGAATAGGCTAAAAGTTTAAATAAATTTGACATTGATCATCTAATAAAAGTCAAAGCATGTCTTCAAAATCTAGACTTATTAAACATTTATCACTCAAGAAAATAATTCTGATATATGCAACAGGAATCGAATTTGTATCGTTATGAGATACGACAATGTTCCTTACCAATCTTGCCAAACATTTTTTCCACCAAAGTTATTATCCATCTCATGATAATTATTCAAACAAGCATTAAACAAACACCAACTACCACCCCATTAGGTCCCTTTTGCAGTTCCATTTAAGACTTCTGCCACAGAAAGTTTGCAGATGATTAGTCTTAGGCTCTGATGGTTTGATTTGTAGAAGCATGAGTTAACCCCACCTCTATTCTCCTGTCACCAATTTCAGATTTGCATCATTTACCAGTTTGTAGCAGTGTTTTCATCTCTGGTCTAACACAGTAAAGTATTGTAAATCAAACCACAGGGGAATGAAAACGACTTGACAGGTAGATGAGGTGTTTCATTTTGGTTTAAGGTGATTTCACATTTGAACTACTACTCCGAAGACAGAGAGAGGGTGTGTTTCAACTGGTTTGAATACAATGTGACAAAGATAATTTAGAAAATTGAAAAAAAAATGGCAATGGAAATTCCACATCGAAGGTAGTGGCTCAATACCAGAAGAAAGGTCCACTTTATGGAACTAAAGTCACTATGATATTTCTATCAAGATACTGGGCCAATAATAATAATGTTGGTGAATAGTAATTAAAAGCGGACACATTTAAAGTTTTCAATTCATTCAAATGCATTATAAACTTAAGAGTATTGCTTTTTCAATCAAACGTTTTTCCTACTTCTAATTTCTTAACAAATGTTACTAATGACATTACAATCGAGAAAAACCAAAATTCAATCTAACAAAAAAGAAAGAGAAGTGTTTCAAAAATTTACTTTTAAGTCTAACTTATCAGACTACTTATCTCATTCGTACACTTGTCAAAATTTGAATTCATCTCATTGATTTCAAGTTTAGATTTTAACTAATGTAAGTATGAGATAAGTATTATGATAAGTTAGATCTTCCAAACATTTCTAAAAGAAAAAAAATTCAATCTCAAATCCTTTGGTTTTGAATTGGACTAGGGGTCAAGCTGATGCCAAAGACCTTCAAATGAAGCAACTTTTTCAGGTACTAACAGAACTAATAGTCAAGCGGAAAATCTAAAATGGTAGGTATTACTCAGACAAACTTATCCATTAGTTATCGAAGGATAACAAACACACGTAAACAAAACTAGTCACTATGTTGTAACCAAATTTTATAAACAATAACACCTACAATTCAATGGCTTTACACAAGTATATTTATTATTATTTATATGATTTGTCTGCTTTTGTGTTTTCCACAAAATTATCCTATCAAAAACAATTAAACCATATCCGAAGGAAAAAAGAGGTGAAGGAAGTTTATAAACATGGTAGACAACTTAGAGAAATTCTTGAGGGCACATGGAGTGCCATTGAACTATACTCACAACCAATGATAGAGTTACATTTCAAACAAAAGTGCAAATTAGTGGTTAATCCTATCTTAAAAGGTCACTATCATTGACTGTGAACACAATCACACGATGCTCAAAGAAATTCTAGACAATCTACTCAGCTCAGATAGATATGATAAAGACTGTAACAGGTAAAGCTAACTTTTATGAGAAGCAGAAGTATAAGAAATATATAGTTGGGCTGCTAGGCTGGTCCATTTTCGCATAGTATGGTACCCTGCAAGCCTCAATAACAATGAGTGAGAGTGAGGCTTGTAAGCCAAGAAACAAACTTGCATGGGACAACATCCACAGGCAAGAGAGGAGCAAAAGGTTCATTTTGAGAGGGCCAAAATCGATTCTGAAATCTCAAGAGTGAAAAACTGTTACTTTTAAACTAGCCAGAATCGATTATGGGATGTAATCCACGAGTTTTTCAAACATGAACTAAGATATAAAAAGAATGGTCAATACACAAGACTCAAACTTAATGGGAACTAATAAGATAGATATATGCATTTTTACCCCCGGAAGTAGAGATTTGGTTTCCATGGTTTGAATCCATTGATGTCCAGATCACAAGATGGTTTACCTTATCGTTGCTCCAAGCCTGACCCTCGATTCAAGCATAACTAGGTATGTCGACACAAATCAAAATGCCAAAAACATGAGGGAATTATATGCTAAACTGCTATTGAATTTCAGAGATATTCGACTGCCGATGCTCTACTAACACGCACCAACTGTCTCACATTTAACAGGACAAAATGGGGGTAAGAAAGGAGAAAAGGAAGGGGATGATATTACATCACTCATTACAAGATGAGAAGCAAATTCTAGATCATCACAAAACCATGACCACAGTCTCATGGATTCAGACCTTTTAACTCCAATGAACTTCAAATCTGAAGCTGCTCCAAGCTCTGCACTGTCTCGGATTCCGGTGGAATGTTGTCGTCAGCCTTGGTGTCCGTCCCCAGAGTTTTGGCTGGCAATTTATCTTCATGGATAAGAGCACCAGTAGTTGGCGGCAGATTGCCTTTTCTGATGGGAACAGATTCAGCTTTTTGAACTGGTGGAGGAACAGGTTCATCTTTTCTGATGGGAACAGATTCAGCTTTTTGAACCGGTGGAGGAACAGGTTCATCTTTTCGAACTGGTGGAGCAGCAAATACTGGAACAGCTTGCCGAATAGTGACTGGAGGAGCGACCCGGACAGGAGGAGCTCGTATTACTTGATGGGACAGTGCTGGTGGTGGTGGAAGAGGTGGTGCAGAGAATACAGGTACTGCAGTCCTTATAGTCACCGGAGGTGCGATGCCTTGGCAAGGTGATCTCATTTGTCGGATGGGAACATAAGGTGCGGCTCCTGCTGCCGGGAACCTCGGGCGACGGGGCCCTCGGCTTTCTAATGTTGAAGACAGTGGTGGCATCATGGAACTGTCACTGCAAGCTGTTGTTGCTACTGCATGCCTGCTTCGAGGACTTTCATTTCCTGTTGCCGATGAAGGCCTGCTTCGGTTTGTCCTTGGGCAAATTAAGGGAAGTATCTTTGATGTTGCAGCAGGTAGTGGCTGAGGACTCGTTGGCCTGGGATTTTGAAGCTGAAACTTCTTTGGAAATGGAATCAAAGCATTTGGATCTGACATAGACATCTTTTCCTTCAGCCGGTAGTTCAGTAACGCCCGAGCTATTGTGATCTGTTCTAGCTCATCGTTGTTCTCCGGTTCAGTTGAAGAGCTTGCAGTTTCTTTCGCCACTGGTGTGAAACAACAACTTGGTTCAGTTAATCATTTACATTGAAGGTCTTTAAAAACATTCTGATAACGAGAGATGAAAAAAGTTGTTTGGAGTGTCGAGAAAACCATCTGGCATGTAATAATGTCTAAAGAGAAGTCACTTGGGACCAAAATAAAGAGGTGCAAGGCATCTGGGAAGGTTTGTTAATAATGTGCGGACCGTTAGTATACCGCCCCAAATCCATAAGGAAAAAATTTCAGTCCAGTTCACTTGCCACATGCCTTACAAGAAAGACGAGAATTCAAGAAACAGAACATGATTCAGTATTGCCACTGTTCAGTTTTGTGGTCTATTTTTATGCTATATTCAGGGGCCAAACAGATTAAAAGTCGCAATATTTTCATCAAAGAATATTGTTCAAACCTAAGTTTTGCCAGCCACTTACATTGTTTTAGAGATGACCAAGCTGCCATAGCTGCATTTTTCTCTGCTTGTTTCTTGTTCTTGGCAGGTTCACCGGTAAATGTAATTCCAGCTAATTCTACTGTCCCTGTAAAAACTGGTAGGTGTCCTAGGCCTGACCTGAATGTTGTGTACTGCGGCAACGGAGCCCCTACCCTTTGTGCGATTTCCTGCAAGAGATTCTTGTAGACTCCCGTCTCATCCTAAAAAATTGTGTGAGATAAGTACATGTATAATAAAATTTCAAATGATATAATGAAAACATACATGCAATGTGGATATATACATATAATCAATATGATAACAAAGGTCAATAGAAATAAGATATTTTGAAATGCTCCTAGAATGTATTAATATGTATTACGAGAGAAGAAGTGAGTCAAGTATAATTGTGCAAACATAGGAGTAATTAAACACGGAAACGGAATCCTGCTGAACCAAATGCTTGGATCGTACATATTCCAGCTTAGAAGAGAAGGTAAGGACAAAAGGGTTAAAAGAAAACATATTAAAAGGTGTCGATATCATTCTTGGTTATTTGGTGAATCAAACAAATTATGTTTGCCATTAGTCTCTTCTCTTTTCTTTCTCACAGGGGATAGATAGACGTGTTGACATCACTGAAAGGTGCTGAGCCAGGGAAAAAACATGTTCACTTGAAATTTACAACCAGAAAAAGAGTAGAGAGTTGGATCCCTTTACAAGAAACAAATCATATGTTCTCTTTCATATTACTTTCTGATTAAGACTATAATGGCTTTGGAATGATGATTTATATTCACAGCAAAAATTCACCAATATGTTAGGTTCAAAATCACATCTTTCCTTTAGAAACGGAAATGATAAGTAAGATCAAGGTTCTAAAAGTCATGTACAATAGACAATAAGCAACAGAGATCAAACAAGAATGGGGCACAAAAACCCTTGGATATAGAACCGGTTGCTAAATTCACTCGTTACCAATTCTACCATACAAATACTACAAAAGTTCGAGGCCCCAACTCCCTAGCTTCTCAGCATTTCTCAATCAAATTTTATGCAATGACAATCAGGCCATAGCATCGCCCTTGGACAGACAATACAAAAACTGGCTTCACACACAAAATGCATAATCAATTCAAACTCTAGGTCAAATAACATATCCATACAAGATTTTTAGGTGCTTTCAGAATAAGGAAAAAGTTTTGTCCTGAATCATTCATGATTTGATACCTCAATTATTCATTAAAATTGCAGAGAAAGTAGAGAACAGACATGATGCACAAAAGAAGTGTCAATTGTTAATGGAACAAAGCATAAAAATTAAACATATAAAAAATCTCTCACAATGAGAGCAATTTTCTCCCCATCTCCAATTAAGATGCTCACATAGCAAAATGCCAAAGGTAACTTAATAACTCCAGAAAAAACCAGGATTGGCACAAATATCACAGGTCACCACCACAATGCATATGTCAGCATCAACTCAATAAATTGCACAAATCCTAAACTGATGATGCGCGCGCGCACACACCCACACACAAACCCCCCCTTCATTTCCTAGGCAACCAACCAATCAATCAACCCAAATAATAATAATAATAATAACAAAAAACAAAAAGCAAAACCGAGTGCGTTCCACTTTCTCTCACACCACCCCTAGGTAGTGCCTTTCTCTTTCCTCAGCCGTTTTTCCCACTCCCCCAAGTTCACACCACAACCAAAAAGAAGTGGAAAAAACGCAAGGGCATTATGGTCATTCCTCCCAAACGAAACAACATTCAGGCGCCGACAGAAAAAACAGGGAACCGAAGCAAAAACCGGCGCACGATAGCACAAGCTCACCCATCACCACCACCACCACCACCACCACCACCACCGCGGCGCAAGTTAGCAAGTTCCAATCTTGAGCCAAACCCAGAATTTCCCACCTCAGAAAAGAAAAAAACCACTGTGAGAGAGAGGGACTTACGAGGATCCTGGCGGCGAGGGAGTGGGAGGGACCGCGGTGGGAGAGGGAGTTGAGGGCGACCTCGGCGGCGGAGTGCTCGGCCTGGCGGAGGGTGGAGCAGTAGTGGGGGCTCTCGAAGACCTCGCCGTTGAAGTTAACCGTCGCCTTGAACCGCGGCGCGTGATCCGGACCCTCCCGGATGCACGAGTAGGAAGGGAGGTTGAAGCAGCTTCGCTGCGCCAGCTCCTGAAGCTGGTTCTTGTACATTGTCCCTCTTTCTTCCTCCTCCTCCTTCTTCTTCTTCTGCTACAAGAGAAAAAGGGAAGAAAGCGAAGGGGGGTTTCGAGTTTTTGGGGAGTGTGTCAAAATGGGGCCACTCCCACACCCTAGTGGATCGGATCGGGTTTCGGGTCGGGTTCCGGCGGCGGAAAGGTGACGGCTTTAACGCTCCGGCCGGCGAATTGCAGCCGGGGGAATGGTGGGTGTTGGCCCTTTTGGGGTTTCTCGCTGCGGAAATTTGAGAGAGAAAGTGAAGTAGAGGTGCAGCAGCAGAAAGAGAGAGAGAGAGAGGAAAGAGAAAGTGAAGAAAGAAAGAAGATGGAGAGTGTAAGAGAGAGAGAGAGCGAGTACTACTACCTTTTTTCCTTTTTGGATTTGGGAGAATAATTATAAAAAAAAAGGTAACAAAAGATAAATTATAATAATCAGTATTTATGTTAAAGTGATTAAGACATTTTTGTTAAGTAACTAAGACATGAAAATGTTAAAAGATATTAATGCATAAAATTTTCTTGTTATTAAATCTTTAACCTCCTATTGGCAAAACCCCGGCCTCAGCATCCCTAGTTTAGCAACGTTATGTTCTTCTGCCATCCCACTGTTTCAAGTGGTCGAGACACAGAGAACCTTGGTCACAGGCAAACTTGTCTAAATTAAACAAATAATATGACAAAGACAACAAAGATGAATTGAGAATTGAAGAAAGGATCATTTCCCCTAATTTATATTTCTTTAATTATATTCGGAATAGATACTCACATTCAAGTTCCTAGAAATTAGTGGTTTAATTAAGAATGAGAATGAACATTGATTAGTTGGCTTCATGGGAGCTACTAACTACCAGGTTTGGTTTGGGATCATAGGTATCAAAAATGGAGGAAGATCATGTCTTTATTTCAGTTATATCTCTCTAATGATTAGGTTTGTTTCGATTGCACAGTGTGGCTAGGTGTTCTCTGTATTCTAGAACCCCCCAAACTATTCGACCTCTTATCAGGCAATTTATATTGACACTCTCTTTTGGAGGGCTTAGAGCCTTAGACTTATCTTTATTTATTTTGATGTATACAAAAATAATTTTTGCTAATTTTATTCACATAAATACTTGGAGTAATTTGATGTCCATTTTAAAATATTAAAATTAAATTGACGTAAAAAAAGTAAAACCAAATTGGCGTCAACATTTTATGACTAATTATTTGATTATTATTTACTCTAATTCATGAGTATCATAAGTATGTCGGGTACCATAGAACTGCCTCTCTCATGGAATTGTTAAGAAAAATTAAAATGTTAGAAAATTTGAAAATTTAGAACTTAAAATAGGGAGGATTTTTTTAAGATTAAATAGGGGTATAATGGTCTAAAAAATTGTGACCAAAATGCAGTTAAACATGCTCAACCCCTTTATCAATAATAAAGATAAATTAATTTATTTAAAGTTGCCCTGTTTTTGCTAGACTAGACTATGCTGATGGCCTTTTTAGGAAAAATCCCTGATTTAATCCCATTTGTTTTTCAAGTCGAATAATTTTATCTCTTTTAAATTTTTTCAATCAATTTAATTCATGTTATATTTTAAATCAATCAATTTCATTCTTCTTAATTTTTTTGATCACTTTAATCTTTGTTACTTTTTAAATTAATCAATTTCAGTGAAAACTTACTTATTTTGCTATATAAATACCCAACCACCTCATTTTTATCTTTTGCAAATATAACCCTTTCCGTGTATGCCTATTTTTTTTTTTTATAGTGGACGTACATAAACGTTTTGTGGATATGCATGGGATGCAAAATGACGTCATTTCACTTAAAGAGATGCACTATTAATTGTTTAAAATGATGTCGTTTTTGATGTGGAGGATGTAACACGAATGTTTAATGTATCACATCTTTCCGTTATGCTCTAAGTCAGCTGTCCCAATATAAAAAATGAATGTAAGAACTAACTTATCCAATTTTTATAATTTGTAGGAACTAAATTGAAAAAAAAATTAAAAGGGATGATATTGATTAATTTAAAAAATAACATAGACTAAATTTATTAATATAAAAAATAACATAGACTAATTCAGCTAAAAAATTTAAGAAAAGTAAAATTCTCGAAGTTAAAAAACAATCGGAGCTAAATCGAGTGTTTATCTGCTTTTTTTTATAGGTTATTACACTTTTTTTTACATAAAACTTAATCAGTTTATAACATGATGTATTCTGCTAACAAATTTGGGTTTAATATAGAAAATCAATAAAGAAGCTTTGTAGACACTATTGTTTCATAATTATAAATAAATGGTGCTCTTGATTTTGTATCGGCTCAATATTGATTCAAAAGTCATATAAAAGTGTATTTTTGCATCAAAAAGGAAACTTCTACAAATTTTATTTTTCGTACGAAAAATACTTTTCATAATTTTAATGAAACAGGTGGAATCTAATTATGTTTGCATTAATACCTAAAACCTATCATTCTCTAACCTAGTAGCATTAAGGTACATGTGCTGAGACCCAACCATTACAAATGAGCAACCCAATATTTATCAAATCAGTGAAAGACACCTAAAATATTGTAGATATTCATTCTCTTGGACCACTTTTGTTATCATTAACCTATTTTTATTTATTTGACCTCTTAGGAATGCACTCCAACCCAGGTTTGTAAAGTAGCATCAAACCTAAAATATACGAATAGAACTATTCTCAAATCAAAATTCAACAATACAACAAAATATAATATAATTATATATGGGTGATGATCCCATTTACTGTTATTGAATAACTTTTAATAGACATTGATATGAAATCATTCAATTTTATCCACCTAAAAGCTTATCTCTTTTTTTTTAAAGAATATTATTGATATAGTATTAGAGTTTTTATGATAAAATGATTTAAAGTTTGATAATTAATAGTCTTCTATTTATAAATTGGATACGAAATTCTCACTTTAAAATAAAAAATAAGGTTTAAATTCTTATTAAATTAATAAAGCAAGTTTTAATTACGAGTTTCACTTTATTGATATAGTGTAAATCTCCAATTTTTCCTTAAAAAGTGATTTTTTTCACTTTAAACATCTAAATCTATACTAAATAATATCTATGCATCAAGTTTTTTTTTTTAAAAAAAAAATTAAGATGCACGATCATTGTATTGTGTCCATCCAAAAGCTTAATTAAGTTTTTGAGAGAGAGAGTCTTGACATATTTCAATTATACAACCTTCAACTGAAAGCTTTCAATGTGTAGATCAAATATATAAATTGCATACAATTTAAAAATAATTGGATATTTCATCATTTATTTTGATATATAATATAATTTTAAAAATATTTTTTTTGTGAGTATATAATTTTAAAAATATAAGTAAACTAGAATATTGATATATATATATATATATATATATAATCTTAATTAATGTCCAACTATTTTAAAACTTGATATGCTTATCATCAACATCATATCGCATGATTCAACAGGTTTGATTGATAAAATCTAATATTGATAAAAAAAAATTATGGAATATATTAAGTACATCCCTTTTCCATTTTTCTTTATGCAAAAATCACATTTAGCTGTTACGTTAGATAAGTTTGGTATTTAACTCGATATATTAATCACTAAAATGTATAAAGGGTTTGTTTCTTAGTGAGCAATTGTGATGTAATTTTGCTTTGTGCATTTTTATTTTAGGCGTGTTGCCTCTGCATATTGTAAACCATATTTATTGTCTTAAATTAAAAGGGTTAGGTGTTTTTTTCTTAAAAAAAATAAAGTGGGTTTGTCTTGAGATTTTTAGTGAAACTTTTTTTCATCTTGTCGAATCTGTTTCAATTTGGTGGTTTGGGGGTTGATGATTCTTGCAGGTGATTATGTTTATGTGCTTGTTATTTTAGTAATAAAACTGATTTTAATTATCGGAGAAAAAATTAATTAACCGTTATTAATATGCCCCTTATCAACTTTAAAAAAGAAAATGCAAAAAGTTATTGACAATATTTGAACGTATGGGCACTTCTATGCAAATACTAAAATAGATAGTGGCTCCCAAACAGGGTGGATCATGATTGTAAAACAGTAGGAGAGTTAATCTTCTTCTTTTTTTCCTTTTTTTTTTTCTTTTTTCTTTTTCCATGGCTTAAATAGTGCTGGAGCCACTTAAGGTGATGATGGACTCAATAGCAGGTCGCTTGATAAGATTAGTCAGACAATTATAGTGTATATTTGTTTAGTTGATTTTCGACTTTATATTCTTTTTTAATCTCTTAGGTATTTATCATCAACAGTAATGATTAATTTATTCACATTCTATAGACTCGTATTTAATGTGATATATATGTAATTGATTTTAAAATTAGTTTTTATTTTATTTCGTTGAAAGTAGCAATTAATCCATTTGTATACTATATGTTCATTTAATAGGGTAAAGAGGATTGATCCCTCGAATATTTGGTTTAAGAAGGAGGGGGCACTTACAACCTCACCTTGGCCATGATTAAATTTAGTTTTTGTATTAAAAAATATTTAAATTTGTTCCTATAGATAATTTTTCTTTTAAATAATTCATTATTTATTGTTATAATTTGTTTTTTGACACATAATAATCTACTTCATCCTTCTATTTTTTGTTGTCCGTTTTTAAATAAAAATTTGTCCAAAAATTATTTTTTTTATATTTATATCCTTGTTATCTCTCATATGGACATAACACTTTATAACTATAAAATTTATTGGTTAAGGTTAATTTTGTCTATGTACTCTATATTTTATTTATCTTAGAGTCAATTAAATAATTTAAACTGCGTGTTTTTAAAAAAAATGACAACAAAAAGTGGATGAAGGAAGTATTAAATAAGTGTAGTAGTTAGATCATCATTAATCGCGTAGAATAGCTCATTAATGAACTTATAACTCTACTTAATATTATTATAGCTCTAGTTGATGTTATTTAATTGATTATTATGTGGTAAATAACAAATTATAACAATAAGTATGGACTTTTTTAACAGAAATGGCATGAATAAAGATTTATTTAATGATGATTTTAATTCTCTTTAATTTGTATAAGCAAAATACCCTTTTATGAGGAGTTTAATAAGACTCAGTCTTTACATGTCAAGTATTGTCTGAGCTCAATAAGCGATCTTATGTTGTACTTGTTTGCTCATTCTTAAGCTTAAGTCCTCCAATGAAACATTGACAAAAATAAAGATTTATTTAAAACTTTTAAATTGATGAGATATGTAGAGACTAAAATTATATTGTAACTTTCTGTTTTATTTTCTTAGGTATGAATGTGTGGTGGCCTCCACACTAAACATGTAGTGTCATCTTTTTTGTATAAATGATAGGTATATAGAGATAAGTATTAAGTGGTGATAAGATAGTTATGTTGCCCAACCAAGTTAGAAGAGAAGACCATGGTGTGTTTTTATATTAAAAGCACTAAGCTTCACTATCATGGTGGATTTAAGTGGGGAACATAACTTTTTTATTTTCTCTAATCTATGAAATTGGGTGAATAGTGACTTTGACAAATTGAAGCCACCGAATCCACAATGAAGATGGCCAAAGTAAATGATGAAAGAGGCTTACGAGAGGGAAAAAAAAGTTTGTTAGTATTTATTGTTTTTTATTTTTTCTCTCCCCACCCAACTAAATTGAACGCACCTTATCATCATTGACATCCAATGCATTAAATGGCGCACCATATTTTGGTACATATGCCTTTACATGGAGCATCACATGCCAATGAAAGTTATTGTCATTTGGTTTTCTGATATACACGCAATGAAATAATCATAAAAATAATTAAATCTTTTGAACAAATTATTCTGTTATTAATTTCAAATTCCAACCTATATATATGGCATTGATACTTCCTTTTTCCACAATTTTCATTACTTAAGATCTTTTGTGTTCAATATTGGTAACGATATCTCTAAATCATTCTCAATAGTATTTTTTTTCTTCATTTTACCGGAACTGTTTCATAGATTTCAACGTTATTAATTATTCATTCCGTCTAATATTATATGTCATTTTTACAGATGTACATATATTAAGAAATTAATTAATTTACACACATTGAAAAAAAAAATTAATAATTCAGATTAAATTACCCTTCAATAAATGTAATGAAAAATTGTAAATGCAATTAATACATAGATGTATAATTGAAAAGACAGTAATTAATATTTTTTTAATCTAATCAAATGACGACTAATTTTAGACAAAACATTGCATGTTAGATTGGACGGAAGGAATAATACCCTAGAAAAGTTATCCATGTCCCATGGATTTTATATTTTAGCAAATATATACCTTAGAAATATAAACATAAAGAAAGACAAATGAAAAAGAAATATAGACTAATTTGGTGATTGATTCTTTCAAAGAAACTTTATCTTTGTAGACGCTATTTTTTTTCTTCTTGAGCATGTAACCGAATAGAACTGTTGTGCTTGTAATATGTGTTGTGTTATTTGGAAACATCCCTATTTTGACCCGGCGTTAGTAAGCTAAACTATATGCCTTTTTCTGTCTTGTTTCTTTTCCATCCCGAATAAGTACTTCACATTATTCGCCCACAGATCATACTTCAACTTCAGATTACATTGCCAAAGTTCTCCGACCGTAAAGTTTGTAAACATGTTACAAACAAATAAAAGTTGTTTTTATCACAATTAATTTCTTGATGTGGAGTGCACTATGTGTATGTAAATGATCTGAGTTTCTCCATTTACATCACTTTTTAGATTACTCGAGTGTGTCAATAAAAATCGACTGTTATTTACATAACATAAAACTTCATATCTCTTTTTATATTATTAAGCTTATTTTTTTTAAGGGTTAAAGAAATTAAAATGGTAAATTTTAAATTTATAAAATATTCAATGTGATTGAAAACATATAACCTTTACCTTTACCATTACCAATACACATATAACCTTTACCTTTTCCAATACAAAGTTTCTATTTTGTTTTCTTAACAAGCACCTAACAAAATCTTTTTTTTTCTAAAAGTATATTTGCATAAAAAAATTAAGCATAATTCAATGATTATATAATTTCTATTACTATACCATATATGTTAAAAAAAAATTTCCTTACATATACTTTAATAACTGAGCACATAATTTTTTCTTTAAAAAGAGATTTTTGTTTTTCAAAAGTCTCGTCATCATGCTTCCTTAAAATATAACAATGAAGTCATCAAATCATTTGCATCTCCTTCAGCTCTCTTTCTCACTCGTTCAGTTTCAATTCAACTTTTTCAACTCTCTCTCATTCACTCGTTTAGTTTCAAATTTTGACCAGACAATGTTGGGATAACATTCATAAAGATCTTTGAATACTACTATCACACAAGAATCAACCAATTCCACAAATGATTATTCCATTATCAAAAATATATTTAAATTAATAATCAGTTGAAATTCTCCCAACAATCCTTTTATTAAGAATAATTCTTTAAATTCGTCTCCAAAATTAACATTAGTACATCAAATTTGTCCCTAAATGACTAAGGTACCAACCAAAGAGAAATTAGATCTACAGATGTTAACTTGAGAACGATTTTGAAATTGAGGGATTAACTTAACTAATACTATTAACGTTGAGGACAAATTTAAAAATTTAATCCTTCTTTTAACAAGTCCCAAATGAAGGGAAATATTCTATTTTGCGTTGGACCTGGAACTGGGTAGCTACGAACGTATTCAGGCCCAATTCAGACATAAACCTTACAAAATCAGTTATGGAGCAATGTTCAACAAAACTGTGAGTTTCTGTTGCAAACCATCACAGCATCAATTTATTGGCTCCTTCAAAATCTAAGTACAGGTTACCACGTCTTTAGAGGAGCAAAAGATCAAGTAAACAACATCGTTAATTCATGTAACAGTTCTTCCAAGTGATGGTGACAAAAGAATGAGATCTTTCTGGCGTGACACCTGAGATGCATACTAACAACAATATAATAGCCTTACATCGATCTTTTTTTCTATATAAGATAAACTAAGTGAATATTCTAAAAGGGAATAAATTCTACAAGAATTTTATGGAAAATAAAATAAATTTATTCCTACTTGTTTACAGCATTTGCTAGGAAATCACCACGAAAAGGGGCTAGCTCCTAGCAAAAATATTTCATTTTCGACATCTTTTATCCATTGACAAACACGGTTGCATGTCTTTATTGCCAAGGCCTGCATATGCTCATTTTGCAAAAACACATGAGAACTTGTCCAACCAGAGTAGCACCACAGTAAAAGAAATTTGTAAAATTTGGCCACTGATTTTTACTTTAATACAGCTCCCCTCTCCCTCTTTCTCTCATACCAATAGCATATATCCCTCTTTCTCTTACAAAATCACGATCTGGGCAAAAACTGAGAGAAGCTTTGTCCAAATCATAGTTTGGTGTTTTCCAAACAAAAAACCAAACATGTTGAGATACATAAAATGATTTTTTTCTCCCATTAAAGCAGAGGACCTAATTCACTAATCTGTTTTTCTGCTCCCTTCCCCCTGTTCCTTTTATTTTGACAGATTAGTCCTAAAAGGATTGTAACATCAAACAAGTCCTCTAAAATTTTTGAATGACATCCAGTTACTTCATCAAAGAATAATAGCATCAAATAAATCTTCTAAAGATTTTAAGTTGCATCAAGTTAGTCATGTCACGGCAGAAAAAAAAAAATGAACCATAACACATCACATTAATGGTTTGAAGATGAGAGTTGACAGTAGGACTAACTTGATGTCAAATCAATTCTTGGATGACTTATTTGACAACGCAGGTCTTTGAAAGACTAAATTGATGCCGTGTGTATCTTTGAAGGATCAAATTAATAGTTTAATGTTTTATTCTAACTTTGCCCCCCAAACAAATAGGTCAAAGAGCCTTTTTAAATAGCAACTACGGGGCAATCCCTTCAACCAAGAAAAAAAAAAGCAGAGAACGACTTTTTCTTTTGGTTTAATATCAGGTTTTCCTTGGAAGTTAACTACGAACTAGACCTAAGCAGTCATAGATAACAAGGGAGTGATACATAAAATTTTTTTAACAGAAAATAAAATAATCAATATATCTTGTACACAAGGAAAAATTGTACCTTGTCTGCAAGGGGATCAAAGGCAGCATAAAGCTCAAAATCCTGTGTCACCCAACAGAGAAGAACTGGCACACACAAAAACAAAAAAAACAGACCCTATTAGTTTCATTTAAGTTCAATGGAGTTAGCGAATGTAACAGCACTTTATCACTCAAAGCCACTAAAATATATGAAAGCATGCTTACATACAAACACGAGGTAATCTTGACCAAAAAAAAAAAAAAAAAAAATTAACTGCCTGGTAACATGAAAAATACAAAATCATGATGCATATTGACACATGAAATTTTGAATATATATCGAAGGCATGGTGCCAGTTATATTGCAAAGTGGAATAGTGTTTGTTGGATTTACCAGAAAGTTCATTTTTTTTTTCTGTACTTGGTAGGGTTTATCTCAATGAAGGTAGACCACTCAAGAGGTTCAACCGTCATCGGTTGAGTTGGGTTTTCATAGCACAACAAAATTATATAAATTGGCTTGCCTTTTATTGACATAAATCTCAAAAATCACACCTCATGATGAACAACCTCAACATCTCCAATCACTCTATCTAAAACAACCACCAAGACTAAAAATTGAGAACAAATATAAGAATAAAAAATGAACCTGTAGTTGTAGCCTCCACCCCCTATTCTTCTCATACATGATAGAAAAGAAAGTTCGTAAAAATGAAATTCAAGAGTAGCATCATTTGATAGTTACAGACACAAAACCCTAAACCTTAGACTTGGATATATAATAACTATGGCTGTGTTTACATAACCCATAAAGGAATTATTTTGATTTTGAATATAATGTACCTTAAAAGAAGTTCACTTGGAAAAGTTAATTTTTATGTCTGAGAATATAAATAAGAATGACTTGTTTTGTCGTAGAGTGATTAATAAAATTACCAGAAAGATATAAAGTTATTTGAATATCATAAATTAGCAGGAATTTGCAAAGTCACGCGTGATGTGCGTCAGAATACATTTTGGCTAAACAGACATAGTGCCAAAAGAAAGAAATACATACTTCCTGGTGAATGCAGGTATACAAAACTCAAGGCCAAAATGTGTTCTGCCATTTCCATACCCATAAATCATTCTAATACCAAAATGACACTGTAAAATGATGATGCACAGTACATACATCCATTTTAGTTTTTCTGACAGAAAACCAAACACACACTATTAAATATGACCATAATATTTATTACCATAGTTTTCATCTCTTCTAACTTGGGTTTTGTGTGGCCCAATTCCTTTATCATGCATGGATGCAAAAAGTTTCTGGTAAGCTCGACACAGTCTGCAACAATGAAGACAGGTTATACTTCGGACAAGAACGACTTAAAAAACCATGGCATACCGAAAGGCATAAAAGGTGAAGATGTTGCTAAGACATTCAATACCTTTTCTGCTGCTGGGGAGTATTAATTGGCGATGAGAACTCTGAAGAGACATATTGATCCAGATATATGCTACGGTATATGAAATGCCACAACCCGGCAGGACCGCCAATGCTAGAATTAGCTTCCAGGAATCTTTCAGGAGAATCTGATGGAAGCCTGTGCTGGTCCAATTGAGATGATCCAGATCGAGTTAGTGGCGGAAGATCGTCAACATGCATTCCCCCGTCTAGCAAGGATCTCTGAACTTCACCAAGGACATTTGACTTCAAAAGGACCATTTCAATACGAATCCTATATATGGGTAGGCAAATTTCTGAACCATTGCAAGAAAGATAATTGCTAGATACAGAGACATAAGATCTATTTGTGAAGTTACTGTATGCACAAACTTGGAAAATATCAGTGATTGGAATCACTGGATTATTAACCATCATTTACCTGCAATCTTTAAGATGATAAAATGCGTCTGAACTAGTGGTTAGCAACATCAAGTATGTGTCCGCCTGCACAGATATATATANCTCACATCAAAATAATGGATATAAGCATACAAAAATGCTGAAGGGTTATATCTTGGAAGGCAAACCGGAGAAAATGATTCGGACGTCCTGTGTAATTATAGCCCAGTAAAGAGTAAGAAAGAGCAACCAATATGATAAAGCAAAGACATCCAGTATAGAAACAACGCAGATAATTTAGCTGTTTCACTGCTTGTAGATTCTATAGCAGCAGTAAATCAGTACAACAACAACAGAGCCTTTTCCCACTATGTGGGGTCCGCTACATGGATCAAACGGCACCAATCTTTACACAAATGCAGAGCTAATTGAGGATGGAGCTGTAAACTAGCATGAGATTGTCACACCACTTACAAAGTTGGTCATTGTATAATTGAACACAATTCAAAACGTCTTAATTCAAGAAACTTTAGGCAAAATACTTCATGTAAACTTAAATTGATTTTCAATAAGCATAGATTTCTTAGAAGGATTGAGGAATTCCAAGGGGAAAATAATCCACAGTAAGTACAGTAGAAACTCAAGTGGTTATCAAATCTATATTTGATTAACATATAACTGGTAGAATCCCGGATGATAGTAGTGATAGAATTATCCAAATAAGATGGAATGTAAACGTAACGTGAGCACATGAGAGAGGCCGGCCTGGGAAATGAGAGAAAGGAGGGGGGGGGGGAGAAGTGGGGTTAGATATGTTGAGGTGGCATAGGAAAGATAATGTGCAGAGGATTTGTGAGATTTTGGGGGAATACTGCTATATTTGTAAGGGGTGTGGAAAGAGCTGAAGAGGTTAGGGCCAAAGAAATTGAAAGGAAATTACGAGGGTGAAGGGCCCATTTGTGCTGAGGGCGCTTTTCTTGTTTTCTTTCTATCTTATATGCTTGTATACATGCTTTGACCTGGAATTCCCCACTAGAACCTGTATTTTCAATCTGTTCTTGCACAAATACCAGGTTCCTATCAGTAACACACCAACACCAACACATTAGCTACTCTATGACATTATTAACCACTCCAACAGTCGATGCTCCTAAATTGGAAATTTTTATCCACCAGATTTTCATGAATCAAATTATTCTCCACAGTTAACTCCAAAAGAAAAACACCAGGATTCTTATAACTTCCATTACCAAAATGAACAATCCGATAAAATAACCTATGAATGAATAGTAAATTATACCATGAAACCATCGTGAATGCTATCTGAAAGATAAAATCTGGCATGTTCTACTTGCCTAAAGGATTCTGATGACATAACAAAGTTGGCCAGCAGCAGCATATCATCTGGATGAAGGGCAGCTTTCTGAGCACCTACAAGACTGATTACCTGCATCCAACCTTCGATGTGTTATCTTAAGTCAGTAAATAAATAGACAAACTATGTAGAGGATCAAACCTTATGCCTGCACATCAGTATTGCAAACAAAACGCCTGAATCAGCAACGTCTTGCAAGATTGCACCTGCAGCTTGCCTTGTTGCGTATGCAAGAGGAAGACAAGTATAGGCATGAAGAAATGTAGCTGGATTCCTGATATGATAAGACAAATAACAATATTTACTACTATAGTATAAAATAGAAAATTGGGGAACTGTACATGGTTGGGGTCAAAGAAACAAACCAACTGAAAGAGTGGATTAGAGAAGAGAAGACAATATCTGTTCCACCGAGCAAGGGTGTCATATCAAACTTTGGGTTCTTCTCAAAACATCTATTTACTGATTTTGTTAGTATAACAAGCATCTGCATATGTGTGAGCAACAGGGCTAGATCATATAACTGTCTCAAGTCTCAATATAAGGTTTCCATTTGAAAGGGAAAAAAAAAGGAACAAAAATGTATTTTGTGAATCACAGAAGCAGGCACAGTGAGCAAGCAAATGAATCCACAATTTTGAGAGTACAAACAGCAACTCAGTTATACCTGACCATAAATTAGCTCCAATTGCCCCCTCAATGACTCATAAGGTTCTTCTGTACAACTGATGCAGACTAAGTAAATTGGTCCTTTCACAAGAAAAACCACCTACACAAAAATTTCAATCTAAGATCCCATGACATTGTAGCATTGAGTTGGTCCGGCAAGAAATAACATATAACCAGATTATTTTCCAATATTATGAAAATTGAGATTGTTCCAAACCGATGCCAGTCCACATGGCACCCCCCTCCCCCCTCATTTCTTTTTCCGCAATCACACTTACATAAGATGAACAGCTCATCATCCAAAAAAGAAAAGATAGCCTTTTAAGAGTGTGTTTGTGAGTATTATTTTGGAGGGGAAGTTAATGAAAGCAAAGGAGTTGATGCCAAATTTAAAGCTCCCAAGCACAATTTTGCCTGCCAACTCTTTTCCTTTCCTTCCCCTCCAAAATAAAACTCACAAACACACCCTAAGTGTCATATACACTTTAAGGATAGGCAATGATCAAGTAACTGTCAAATGAAACGTGCTATTCAAGAACATAAACTATAAACATATGATCAGACCTGATGCTTTCCAGCCCTCACCAATTTCACAGAGTCACCCCTAAAAACCGCAAAACAAAAAGGCCGGCATAAAAATTACTCAAAATAAGCAACCAAACATAGTAAATGAACATTGCTGTAATCATTTAATCAACCAGAAAGGAGACAGCCAAAACAGTACCCGTTCTCCACAAAGGAAATGATTGCTTGCAAAGTTGCCGAAAACCCCGCAAGCTTGTGCTCGTCTCCATACCTAAAAAAAGGCAATGACAACAAATGGTGCATAAAGCTTACAAGGGATGCAAATTGAGCATGATTTAAGAAGCTGCCATAACGCGAACCTAGAGTATATTGGCTTGCCAGAATGACTGAGAACAAAGAAATGCTTCTTCCTTCTCCTCCACGAAATGGAAGCATCATCCTGCACTTTAATTCATTAATCAAACAGAAGATGCTATTTCATATGGGAGAGAGAGAGAGAGTGCGTTTTCTTGCCACGTAAGCATGTTTGTATACCTCATCGAGATGTCGTTTCCCGGGAATCCATGTCGTTTGGGAATCGGAGATTCCACAAAGAGTGTCGTCGACTTCGATCCTCATCTCTTCTATTTCGCGCTCAAACGGCGACCCGCTGTTGTCGTTGCCGCTGCTGCTTCCCCTCCCGCCGGCGTAACCGCTGCTGCTAGGGCTTGACGGAGCCTCCGCTTCGAGCTCCGAACCGATCCTCCTCCTCCTCCCGGTCGACGCAGCAGCGCCCGAACCGGGCTCGATCGAGACCCGGATCTCTCCCGGCCCAACCGCTCCCTCCTCCTCCTCCACGGACAGCTGAACGGTTACGGATCCGCCGGCGGCGCCGTTGGATTCGGCGTCGGCGAAGTGAAGTGGGAGCGGAGCGGAGTTGCGCTGGACCGATAGCGGAGGAGGGCGGGCGTCGCTGTCGGAGTAGGAAGAGCTGGAAGAGTCCATAGTGATGTAAATTGTGGAGAGAGAAAGAGAGTGTGTGCGTTTGGGTGTGTAGTGAGAGAGGGGGGGGGGAAGGAATAAGGAGGTTTTTGATGTGAATGTGGACCGGTTGGTGGTAGCGGTGTGGCTGGGTGCCGGTGGGGGACTGACCGGTAGGTGCAGCGGCCGGTCGCGATGAGAGATCCGGCGAGGCTGACGGAGTGGCTTTGTACGGGGACGGGTTAAGCCGTTTCCTTGCTACTTCCTACCTAATGGTCCAATCTAATTTTTTTTTACGTTTTTATTTTATATAAGAATCTTGTTTTTATTTTTTAGATAATGAGTTTGTAATAAGCAGATGGTAATGGTTATTTTTTTATATGTGTGGCGATAGGAACTAATAGTTCACATCAACTAATGGATTATTGATCATAAAATATATTTGAGTTAAATATAATCCTTTTTCAATAGATGTTTACTCAATAGTACAAGTGAGGATAGAATCGCACCGTACAGATAAAAGATAATGTGATTTTTTTTTTTGGGTAAAGGACAACGTGATTAATAACCATTTCAAAACCATATCACGTCCCGTGGTGATGGGAATCTATACTTACGGGACAACGATTCTTTAAGGTTCAATTTTATTTTCACTTTTACCATTATAGTTAATAATAGCAGATGTCGGAGAATGGACGCACACTGTAGTCTTGATATCCTTTGGTTTTGGGCTTGAGGAGTCTGTGAAACTTTTTGGACACAATTTTTATTTTTATGGGTTTAGTTTAAGGATGAGTGAATGATTTTCAGATGTTTTTTTTTTTCACTAAAAATTATGTCGAGAATTGAAAGCAAATTTTAATATAATTTGTAGAGACAAATTTTTATCATTCCCGAACCGGTTTCTTTCTATCTACTTGCTTAAATTGAACCATCAATGGCTGCTAATTTTGACTCCATGCTTCTTGTTTACTCTGTTTCATGGAAAGATTGGTTTCTTTCATGTATGGATTGGCCTTGCCGATAGGTTTTAAGGGAACATTTAGTTCTTGTCCTCAAGACAGCAGATATATTAGGCTGCGTTTCAGGCACAATTGTGTCGCAAAATTTTTTTATTCTCTAGTCCAATTTTAGTAAGGTACAAAATTTTATGTCTTCGTGTCTCTGTTCTCAATACTAAATGCAGCGACAAAAACATGTTTGGAAAAGAGGATTGAGACCAAAAAAAAAAATGATGCTAATGACATGTCTGAATGTTAATTTATAAGCTAATTTATATATTTTCTAATACAAAAGATGACTATCTCCATCCTTCTGTCACGTGACATGAATCAAATGCGACCTAATATTTGAAATATTGTTACGAGTTGTTACACAGAACAAAATTGTACATTGAGGATCTCATTGTATTCAATAAACTTATTCTCAAATCATACCATCCCTTTAAAAAAAATAGTTTATCTAGGTTAAAATCATCTCAACTCCAAACTAAACCCAGTACGTATCTGTGCCTCGCTGGTTTATATTGTATGATAAGCTCATAGCTCGCTAGCCCTTGCCCTCCTCAGCTTTTCCCAGCTGCCAGAAAAAGAATGTACTAGTCAGTGAGTGTAAGAGTCAAACATTTTTTGCTTATGCGACAATGCATGGTCGGATACATATGTAAGACTCTTGTACTCTAATAATGTTTCAAAATGAACCACCGATAAAAATTGTGTATTATAAATTATATCAATTAATAATTAACCCACTGTAATTTTGAATAATTTTATAGCATAACAGTTGTTATTTATTAACTTAAATTAGTAATGCAATAATTGTTTATCAGTTTAGTTAATCTGTGTTCTCAAGAACTAGATCAAAATATAATGATAGGGAATTTGGAGTGCTTGTGCCTTGTAGACAAGAGTGCAGCAAATATCCTTTGAGCAATTTAGCTTAAATATATGCAGGACATGTCAATATTCTAGTCAACTTGCAAAGAAGACTAGAATTTTCATAATGCTTCAAATTGCGTAGTTTTATGCAGCTGTTAAGGCACACCCAATTGAGCCAGTAGACATTTGTGGCAGCTATAAGCTCTGTGGCTCGTTTGGGAACCGTGACATCAGTGAATCCCCAGTGTGCCAGTGCTTAACCGGGTTCAATTGGATATGTAGGGATGCAAGAAAAGATGGTTTTGTTAAGTTTGATAACATGAAGGTCCTCTTTGAGAATACTAACAATCTCTCTAAAATTTAATATTCTTTTCTTCTAATCTAAACAGTAGCATGATTAAGTGTTACAATCGATTCTCAGAAAATGGTGGTTGTGGTTTTCGATGATTATTATGACGCTTTTGCTTTTCGCTTTCATTTACTGGGGGATAGCACATAATGCATGGCTTTCATTAATTTTCTAATCTTGTTTATTTGGTGTAAAACAGAGATTATCAAGAAAATAGTGAAGAAAAATGAAATCATGCAGGAAGATTTAGAACTGCCCTTGTATGATTTTGATATAATAGCACGTGCTACTCATGACTTCTTAAATGACAAGAAGCTTGGCGAAGGTGGTTTTGGTCCTGTACATTGTATAGAGTGAGCGTAGAACATGATGCCTATTAGTAATTTAACAATGGAAAATGCCATGACTTTTGTAATACCATTACATTTTTTTAAACTATCAGTAATTTAACATCGTCGCACACGTGAGCAACAAAAGATAATGACTTCAAATTTCTATATATGAAGTTGTCGTTAGTAATTGTGTTTTTGGATTGTTGTTGTAGGCAGGAGGAGATCCCAAAGGAATTCATTGATACTTGTGTTGAGGACACGTGTATTCTATCTGAAGCCTCGCGTTGCACTCATATTCGTCTTTTATGACATCTGTGGTGGTAATGTTGAATGGTGAAAGTGTTTTACCGCAGCCCAAAGAGCCTATCTTCTTAAAGGAAAAGGTTTAAATTGAGGAAGAATCTACTTCTTCGAAGATGACATACAACTCAGCTAATGAAGCATCTGCCTCATTGTTAGAACTAGATACGTGAGAACAAATGTAATATAAGATATTTAATGTAGGCTTCAAGCACTCTTTGTTTCCAAAACTTATTTGATTGGATAATTATAATCATTCAATAAAATCGACTTAGGATATATTTTTGTTTTGGTTTTCCAACTTTGCCAAATTTTGTAACAACATTTCTCTATTGGGTGCAGGATATTAAATTTACCTTCGTTTCAGTATATATGTTTACTAATAGAGTCATATATCAGGTAACAGAGGAGTAGAAGTGAGGTTGTGAACTTATGATGATAATATATTACAGACAAGGGTGAAAATATTTTAGAATAGGTTAGGTATTTGCTCAAACGAATCTGTTGTGTGTTTTAAATATGCAGTCTGAGTCTGACCTATTAGTTTGATATAATTTTTTTTCTCAAGGGTCAGTTTAAACTTTGTAAAAGCCTTAAAAGGTTTATTTAATAATTAATAACGTCTTAAAAAAAAAGCAATGTTTCCTTTTAATAAATGTGCATAATCATCATTCTTACAAACCTCTACGACTGACACTTAACAACTTTTAAGGAAAAAATGGAAAGAAAAGAGAAATTTATTGTCGATTCGAATTTTTATTTTTATTTTTTTAATATTTTTATGAGGTTGTCATTCTTAAATTTGTTAATAGGATAATTAGTTATATTTAGGAGTATATAGTATATTTCTCTTCGTTGAGCCAAAATCGGTTCTCATGTTTCATCCATTTAAAATGTACAAACTCAAATTTACAATGCTAAGTCAATTTATCTAGTACATAATTAAAATACCTTTGATCAGTATCACAATTATTAATGTTTTTAATTAAAAAAAAAAAAGCCTTTGGACATCAGTTTTCGTTATTAAAATCAGCAAGAGATCCCCAGTGTCGGGCTAAAAGCCCAATAAACCGAAAAAGTGGTACCAAAATAACAGCCCACTTATAGAAAAAAGCCCAAACTGACTCTCAAAGGCAATAACCCTATTCATCCCCCCCAAAAAAAAAAACAGTCAGTAACCCTAGCTATATATAAATCCATCCTCTTCTTGTTAATCCTTCGCCTCACACTCCTCAAAACCCTAATCCCTCTGACTCCCCTGCCACCACGCAATGCCACCCAAGTTCGATCCGTCTCAGGTCGTAGACGTCTTCGTCCGCGTCACCGGCGGCGAGGTCGGCGCGGCGAGTTCCCTCGCCCCGAAGATCGGTCCGCTCGGTCTCTCCCCGAAGAAGATCGGAGAAGACATCGCTAAGGAGACCGCAAAGGACTGGAAGGGCCTCCGCGTCACCGTCAAGCTCACTGTCCAGAACCGTCAGGCGAAGGTCTCCGTCGTCCCCTCGGCAGCCGCGCTCGTCATCAAGGCGCTCAAGGAGCCGGAGCGGGACCGCAAGAAGACCAAGAACATCAAGCACAACGGCAACATCTCGCTCGACGACGTCGTCGAGATCGCGAGGGTGATGAAGCCGCGGTCGATGGCGAAGGATCTGAGCGGGACCATCAAGGAGATCCTCGGGACCTGCGTCTCCGTCGGGTGCACGGTGGACGGGAAGGATCCGAAGGATTTGCAGCAGGAGATTACCGATGGCGATGTTGAGGTCCCTCTCGATTGAGATTGAAGAGGAGGAAGAAGGTGTTTTTTTGGAATTTGGAGTTTTTTTTAATCTTGTTTTAGTGTTTTGTTATTCTACTCTCTCTCTCTCTTTTTTTTTTACATAAATTTGGGGAGAACTGTTTTGAATGCTTTGCTTCTTAAGGCCATTTGATGTTTTTGGATAATTTAGATTATCAATTGGAGAGACCTTATTATTAGATAGTTAATTTTCTGCTCCAACAGCATGATACGCTACTTATTTTGATACAATTCTGTTGTCTTATTTTGCTAGTTATACTGTATTCTTCTCTTGTTTGATGCATCGTGCATCTTGATGTTTGATATTTCGGTAGCACTTGCCTGTATCAATGACTTGTTTATGAACCTGTATTGGGATCGAAAATATTGGTTTGTGAAATTAAATATCAGCCTTGGATTGGATGGGTTGCATTAATGGGGGATTTTGTTATGTTATGTTAGAAAATTCATACTTTTGGCTGCTTATGCCTACTAGGTGGTTAGCCAGCCATTTCTTTGCTGAAGATGTTTTCTGGCATGTTTTAAATAATGATTGGGTCCTTTCCTCCTTTTTAATATTGCCTATTTCTGCATAATTTCGTCTCACTCTCGAGGAGTGATGGGAATCGTTGGTTGATCACTTGAATGTATAATAATAAACTTTGAACATGGTGGACTGGGAAAGTAGAAGTGCGCATTGATGGTGAGGCAAATGGATTTCATATTGAATTAAACATTGATCTGTTTGTTATTAAAATTTATCCTTGTCAATATTTTACTGAATATCTGTGTATTTGATCATTTCTCGTGCTTGGTTTTGTTTTGCTTGTCAATCGAGTTTGTTAAGCATTGATGTGCTCGGATTTTAATAGAGCCCAGGCTGTTTTGGGCCTAAGTAGGTTGTGGAGTGATTTGAAAGTCTGCAAATGTGTCTGGGGCTGGTCTTCTTTTGTTAGGGTTAATTATATTGATGTCATGAAATTTAGTGGAATTATACTCAACTCTCCTTGGGTATGCTGAAATCAAATCGGCCTCTCCTCTTAAATTCGGTGGTTCACGTTATAATGGGAAATGACAATGGGACACGGTTGGAGTGGGTGAATAGGTAAAATGGAAAAATTACATGGATAAAGGAGTGGCGAGCGTCACATGATAACCGGAGATATAACTCTACTTTATCTCCGGAAAAATGTCGATGGACTAGGGTGTAATTGTCTCCTCTTTTTTGTTTGGTACCTCATACTAGTTCGTTAGTAAATGGTTGCCGGTGGGTCTTAACTCTTAAGGTATGATATGTGCTAAAGGCCAAACTAAGGGGCTTTAGTTCATTCAGAGTTTTAGTTATACAGCAATCAAGAATTGCATTTGCATTTGCATTTGCATTAGTATGATTATTCATGTTAATAAATTGCAATAGACATGGAAAAGGAGCGAGGCAAACACTCAAAATCCTGAATTTCATTAAGTGAATAACCCAACCAGTAGCATGGGATAAGAAGCACACCCATTTAAGTTGGTGTAGATTAGGCAACGGTACCAAATTTTAGAGTTCACTTAATTATGTGGGCATCAAACCTGTGGTCGGGGCTGGGCTTCATTAGAACCTACTCAGATAAAATTCCCATTTAGAGAAACGCTCGAGCTAGGAAAAAGGGTACCTAGTTGCCCGACTCTATACAAAACAAGCCCACAAACCCCTAAACTGGGAAAAAGCATAAAAAAAAAATACACAATAAGCCTAATGGCCATCAAAACATTTGCAGGTGCATCTCTGGACCACGTCCTCTCAACCCATATCTTTTCGTGCGAATACCCTTTTATGTTGGTAGGATTGCTAATCAAGACTATATATGATTTTTGGATGAGCCATACCATGCTAGGCTGGCCCAACACTTTTGTGAGTGTAGTCATCTAAAGGTTGTCCAAAATAATTATCATAATAACATTATTATTTTTTAATTGAAAGTGTTTCTAGTTATTTTTTTGGTTGAGAGTACATGTATTTGATCATAATTATGTTTGAGTCGGATATGACTTTTTGGGTGTCAAATTTATCTTTTTTTGAAATATAGTGTAGCTGCAAACACGACTTGAATCCGTTGCTTTTGATTAAAATAGAATAAAAAATGTTATATGTACACCTAATTTTATATATCCATACATACACCATTAATAATGCACAAACTTTATTTTCATGAGTGCACAAACATTATATACTTATAGATGATATTTTCAATTATACTTAATTAAGTGCACAAACATTACCGACATTAAAACACAAACTTTATATATATAAGTATAGGGTGTATGTATGGTGGATATTTTTTGGTGTACGTGTAGCAGGACTCAAATAGAATAGGATAGCTCTTACTACTAGATCGGTCAGTTTCTTAGTTTGTGTTTCGTGCCAAAACTTAGTGTCAATACGATTAGGACACTAAGCTCTCGAATCAATATGGGATTGAAAACTTATCATGGTAATTGGGCCGCAAGCTTTTTCTACGTTGGCCTTTATGTGGAGTTGTATTTAGATCCAACTTAATAAAATTTCGAATGGGCCTGTTCAACAATAATTAAGAGACGAATTTGGACCTCTAATTATTTAGTCCCAAACAATTTGTATAGCCATTGCATTTTTGAATTAATGAAATTGTTGGTTATGGATAATTGCAGTAAATAATGAAGCCAAATTATTGTTGTGAATGACACGATTAAAGAGTCCAAGTCAAAAATATGCAACACCCCAATATTATGTCACAAGCCTTTGCCAAATTGGCAATGCTGCTGAGTTCTAAGTGCTGAAGTGCAAAGCTAAGATCATGAAATTGCTCTTTTAATTTAAAATTCCTGAGGCTGCCACCGCCCAGTAAAAAAGTCATTCTCAGGTTACACAGCCAAACCAAAATAAAATAAAATAAAATAAAAAAGTTCTTTATATTTTTTCTTTTCATTGTACACTTTGGTGTTCAACACGTGGTGCTCTCTCAACCACAACATCATACTAGAAAAATCCAAACTGTAATAACAACCGCAATTCATTCGTTATCAAATTATGCATATTATACTTGAATGTGAGAATTAATGGGATTAAACCGAATAAGTAAGANATATATATATATATTATGAGAGTAGTTGGAAAATTAAGACACTAGTTATTTCTAAATTAAAACCCTAGCTATCTACTCTGAAAAGAGGACCAACTATTTTGGTCCCATATACTACTAGTCAGCCTGGCATTCATCACTGCATACCCTGTACATAATTAACCATGATCTATATGATGCTTCCAATAATTATTCATTCTAATTCATTAGGGTTTAATTAGACCTTTCTCCCTTTAGTTCATCTAATTAATTTATGTATATCCGACGGCCTTTAGGTCAAATTTGTTATAGTGCATATATTGTACTCATGATAATTTTATATATATATATATATATATATATATATAAACAGTGTTATCTATTAGGATGTAGAGATATACTGATCGAAGTAAAAGTAAATATATAATCATCCTAAAACTTTTGATTTATCCTGAAAATATGAAAGTTTGGTCATTAATATTCTTAAGGCTTTGGTTAGATGCAGAGAAGATTGTAGTCATATATTTTCGTTTACTTTTTCCACAAAGTCATTTAACTTCTGCATCTAATGATCATCATGACACATTACTAATTTTAACCACTTTATATTACATGCAATTTGCCTAAGTGTAATTTTCATAACTATGTACCAATTAAAGTAATTTTTCATATAAGATTATGTCCAATGTATATTTGAATACAAAAATAAAACCAACTATTTGCTTGATACAAACAAAAATTGAATTCATAATTTTTTTTTTCTAGTTCCCCACTCCACCTGATGTTTGTGACAATAGGATATACATTTGTACCTTTTTTTTTTTTTTTAATAAAAGCTAAAAGTGAAAGGAGAAATAGAAGTCACTAGATTTTCTTTTTCGGACTTTTATAACAGCTTATCAGACAAGCAAGCACTAATTCGATCGAATATTTTTTTCCTTTAAATGTTTATAGGGTAATGCAAAAAGAAAAAAAAAAATGTTAGCTTATGATTTCCAAATCCCTTTAAATAGTGGTGACGTACTGACGTATGCTTTAATTAACAGCGTAATTATTTATTAAATTTTATTTTCAAATAGAATAAATGGCCTAAAACTTGTGGTGGGGATGATTTGAAACCTCAACGTGTTCAAAATTCATTTAATTTTAGGTACGTCCAGATAAGATCATCTGGCACACCTTCGTCATCCAACATAGATGCCAACTACCCCCCTATTCCTTTTATTCTAATCAAATCAAATTAATAATAATAATAGCAATATTGATAATTTTGTTAATTTCTCAAGGATAATATATCTTAATCTCTTGATAATTTATTATGCTAATATTTCTTAGCCACTAACTTGGGTGCTTCAATTTGAAGTTCTGCCTGAGAATAGTCAATATTATTTTTGATTTAAAACAAGAAACTTCAAGTAAATTCAAGGGTAACTTCAGGCTTCAACTAGTAGCCTCCAGAAATTAAAAAACAACTGTAAATTGAGAGTCTAGAGAATTCTGATTTTAATTACATGGAAAATTTATAAAACATCATTTTGAGTCATGGTCAACTAATAAAGCCCGCATATCTTTCTCTCTTAAAATCCATTCTACATTTACCATTTTTCCTTTTTTGTACTATACAAATATCCCCTGCTGTAAAATGGGACTATTAGTTAAATGTTACAAATTTTCCTATGTAACTCTTTTACTACAACATCCATTAATACATGCACGCATATAGTAGGCAACAAATAAAGCAGTAGACCAATGTGTTGCTGCTTAATTTGCCACTCTAATTTCTATATCATTCATTGCATGCAGTGCCTATGCCCATAACCACATGTATGCCTTTTTCTTTTGGTTTGGTAGGTTAAAATTTTTGGAAATGGAAATGCTGGCTCTAATTTAGGGTCGAGATATGTCTCCAGACTTATCAAGCCCTTACATATTTTGATCAAGCATTCTAGTGATACATACAAATTATCCACTAATTAAGAATCTTAAGAGTCGAACTCAATCCATAATAATGCATAAGCGAAAATGAGCTAACCATGTTGATCATGTGAATGTGCATGTGTAATGTATAAGAAGAGAATTGATATTATGAGAACTCTTGGACAATCACACTTACAAAAGTGTGGCGTCCACCATGAATCTCACACCTTTATAAATGTAGGTGTCTAAAAATTGTCAAATTAAATTATTATATATAAACATGTACCTAATAAGTGTAATGATGTATTGTGAAAAAAAGACAAGACGTTTATACTTTTTAGTTGTGAGATGACCAACCACATGATATTCTATGTACAATAGCATGAGACTAAAGATATATATGAACAAGGGCCGTTGAGAATGGTGTGGGGCCATATGCAAGCGAAATCAAGCTAATAGGGCGGCAAATAAAAAAGTTGATGTTAATAATGTGCTTGTCCATACTCGCAAGTCACAAAACATTTGATTAATTGATTTAATTGCATAGTCTCTCTCTCTCTCTCTATATATTTTCATTAGATAAATACCACACCATCTTTCAAGTTGAATCCACACATATTGGTACACAAGTAGTAGCTATAGTAGGAGGTAGAGGAAGAGAAAGGAAGAAGAGATGGCGAAGGATGTTGAGGTTCAAGAGCAGGGAGAGTACTCAGCAAAAGACTACCATGACCCTCCACCGGCGCCCTTGTTTGATCCAGAGGAGCTGACAAAGTGGTCATTCTACAGAGCAGTCATTGCCGAGTTCATAGCAACGCTTCTCTTCCTTTATGTCACGATTCTGACCATCATTGGGTACAGCAGCCAGAGCGATACGAGCAAGGGTGGGACCGAGTGCGATGGGGTTGGCATTTTGGGGATTGCTTGGTCCTTTGGCGGCATGATCTTCATCCTTGTTTACTGCACTGCCGGCATCTCTGGTCAGTAATTTAACACTCCTACCCTTTTCCTCTTTCTCTCTCTTAACAAAGAAATTAATTAACTGAACCGGAATGTTGCAGGAGGACACATAAACCCAGCAGTGACATTTGGACTGTTCCTAGGGCGCAAGGTGTCCTTAGTAAGGACGGTGATGTACATGGTGGCACAGTGTGCAGGTGCTATCTGTGGCACTGGCCTTGCCAAGGGGTTCCAAAAGGCATACTTTGACAGGTATGGGGGTGGTGCAAACTTTGTCCACGACGGATACAGCAAGGGAACTGCTTTGGGGGCTGAGATCATTGGAACCTTTGTCCTTGTCTACACTGTCTTCTCTGCCACTGATCCTAAGAGGAGTGCTAGGGACTCCCATGTTCCTGTAAGAATCATCATAATTAATCATCCCCTTCATCTCACAACCACACACCACACAAACTAGTTGTTTGGTTTATGCTTCATTTTGATGGATTTTTTAAATGATGATTAAACAGGTGTTGGCACCACTTCCCATTGGATTTGCTGTGTTCATGGTTCACTTGGCCACAATCCCAGTTACAGGCACTGGCATCAACCCAGCTAGAAGTTTCGGATCTGCTGTCATTTACAACAAAGACAATATCTGGGATGACCAGGTAATAAATCATCCATTCATTCTATTTTTTTTTTTTCTTCTAAGGAAAACAAAAATAACCTTATTGTCTTTATTTTGGGTTTAATATAACTTATAATTAAAGAAATATTTTTGATAAATTAATTATTTCTCAAAATTTAACCTTGAATTTAAGAAATACATGTTACACTAAATATCCAGACTCCACTATATATGGAACTGACTAATTTAGCTGGGGTAACATGTCATGTTATGTACCATCTAATTTTGGGATTTTGATTTGATATTTTCAGTGGATTTTCTGGGTTGGACCAATTATTGGAGCTGGAGCAGCTGCAATCTACCACCAATACATTCTTAGAGCTGCAGCCATCAAAGCTCTTGGATCCTTCAGGAGCAACAACTAATTAAGCCATGATCTATCTTCTTTGCCAACAAGGCTTCAACAACAGTGTTTCCTCCAAAGATTATTAATAATTTAATAACTATTTACAAGTTCCATGTTGAGGAGGAGTGCAAGTGTGGTCCCCTTTTGAGAGAGTAAAAAAAAGTCCAAAATCAAGGGGCCATGAAAAATTTGTAGATATGCATGTGCTTTTGTGTCTCAAGGGTGTATTTTGTATCCCTTTTTGTGTCTTTTTTTTTTTTTTCTTTCCTTTTTCCGTGTATGTATCCATGTATGATTCTCATGTGTTTGCAATTCTATCTTCTGCATCCTTTTTTCTTTTGCTTTTTTCTTTTTTTCATTTTATCTGTTTGGTACATTTATCATTATCCTCTGTTTCCAATTCCACATAAGACTTGGTTTGTGTTCTAAAAAGCTTTATCATTTATTTATTTATAATTAAGATGTTTGTCCTTTTATGCAAATTGCTAAGCTTGGTACAGTGATGAAATTAATAACAAGTCTTCCTTTACATGTCGAATGTAAGAGTTTTAAAAAAATGGGAATTTCTCTAGCTGTACAACTTGATTGAGAAGAAACTAAAGGAAAATTATGTTGTCAAAGTTTTCCTTTTCAAGTATCAATGTAATTACATGATTAGAACTCGAATTTGAGATGTGTTCAAATTTTAAACTTAAGACATTAGTTAGATATGTTTGTATATCTATTTTTTTTTTTAAAGATGGTGAATTGATAATTTTGGTTCTTATCAACTGAAATTTGGTCTAACGACAAATAACTTATTTATTATAATTAAGAGAGTCACTTACATTTATGTATCCAAAAGGAAAAAAAATATATTATGGCTCTTCTTTGGTGCGTGTCATCATAATTAGGGCTAATTCTTGAACGTCCCATTTAAATAATCTCTTACTATTCGGTGTGTGTCATCATCAATCATAGGCTTGAACAAATGAAATCATAACTATGGAAAACATTAATTTGATGTGCTTAATTTTCCATCCTTATTAATTAAAGCTACAAGCTCATACGTAACTATAAGCTTCTTGAACCTTCAAATTAATTCATCCTTTAAAACAAACCCCCCTCTCCCCCCAGAGAAAGAACCAAACACATGGAATATAGTGTGTTTAATTATTAATTTTCTATTAGGGATGCTTATCCTAACCAATATATATTTTAGTTTTCGTATATATAAAAAAATTACCTAAATTGAATTCCTTTTAGGGAGATTTTAACGAGGCTCTAACCTTATTTGCTGAGCTTGTTTTTCAGTGGACTTCAGATGGGAAGGAGGTCGTAGCTGATAGTTTTTAGGTGCTCTTATGAATTTTGTATGAGCTCTTGGTGTTTCTTTTTTGAGTCCTCTTGTTGAACTTTGTCTTCTCGCTCTGTTGGACGTGCATTGGATTGCATTTTCTCATTGAAAAAATAAAAAAAAAAATAATACCCTAATTTATATTAAACTAGTACAAATAGATCAACATAAGATTAGTTACGTAGTAGATAAATTCGTCTATTTTTTTAAAGAGATTTCACTTATGTTGAGAGAAACAATTAAAATATTATGAACTAAAATAGTTCATTCCACCAATAGTGAAATCTGAAAATTACTACAAAGGGCCTAGCATCATAATTAAATAAATTAGCATTGTAACCCACAGCTCCAAACTTATAAGATTATTCATTATGGCGGTGGTTATTGGACGTGACATGAAACTTTGGCTTTCTTTTAAGTTAAATCTTTTATTTCGGATGCTGGGGACCCTATAATATACTAACTATATAAGTATAAAGGGGAAAAAAGAAAGGGGAAAAAAAAAAAGTAAACATGTTAGGTGGATGGATGACTTTGGATTCCTTACTTGTGTGCCCCTCATTGCATACAATATAATATATAGATTGGTGAGCTAATACAACCTTATCTTCTTCGTGTAATTTATGTCTATGATGTTTTTTTGAGGCCATTTTTCTATGTAGAGAATTAGGTACGTTTTACTAGTTGTTTATAACTTGATTTACGGCCCCAATTCATGTTGATAAAGACCCTCATTAATTGTCTTATAATAATAAGATTCAAAGCATTATTAACTAGTAGTTCGTGTGCAAATGTAAAATAGTATTAGAATTTCTATAATTAATGGTCTAAAATTTGATTCATACCACCTTCATCCTTTCAAATAAAATAAAAACTTTTATCTTTTCTAAAAAAGACGAATTTTGATAAAATTGTAAACACGGCTTGAGCTGCAAAGATGATGACATGCAATTCAGGTAGTGTTTACATATCACACACTCACAAAAAGAGAAACGACAATAAAAGGAAGAAAGGGGAAGCAGCAACGACAATAGTTGGTTAAGAATCATGCAAGTGATTGAACATTATGGATTTTTCCAAAGGAGAACCATCGTGATCATGTAATGATGCATAACAGCACAAGTCAAGCATCTTAGAGATTCTGATACGTTTAGCATAGAATTTGCATAATCCCGTAATACTCATGCTATTAATCAAGCCAACGTTTTAGTGTGGAACTTGGAAGTCTCTCGAACCTACATAATACATAGGCTTTTAAGAAAAATGAAAAATTAAAGTTTTAGAATCTGCAACATTACCTACAAGTTTATGACAAAGGTGTTAGTAAATCGGTTGCGACCATTTCTGGATGATTTGATTGGCTCTTTGCAGGGAAGCTTTATACCGGGAAGGGGCACTACAGATATTCTGCATCATATATTCTTAAGTCATATTGCAACTATTCTGCCTCCTGATATTCTTACGTCATTTTATTGGCTATTCCCTTCGAAGCTGGCTCGAGGGATGATGGATGGGTTTGGTTGGGCTCTTCTGATGGCTCCTTTACAGAAGAAGCGAGTAGATATAGGTGCTTGCTTAACAGAATTCCTGGCGACTCCTCTTCCTGCGGTTCCTTCAACGACCTGGTCATGGTTGTGGCGCCTTAAAGCTCCTAAGAAAATAAAGTTGATCTAGCCCCTTCCTCGTCATGTCAACATTGTGGTATGACAAAGGAATCCACCCTCCACTCACTTCGTGATTGTCTTACTACCCGTGCTGTTTGGATCTGCCTCCACTTCACATCCTTGCCAGGTTTTGAATCTATTTCTGCTATAGATTGGATCTCAGTATGTGCTCGTGGGAAGACTAACACCTTGTTCCTTCCCACGTTGTGGATCTTGTGGCGCTAGCATGATGAAGTAGTTTTCGGTGGTGTGATCTAGTCCACCCATCAGGTTCTTTCTGTCATTTTTTTACTGGTTGAAGACTGGTCTTGTTATCTTAATTGTGAGGGTGGAGTTATGTTGATTCATGTTTGGCAGCCTTCGGAGGAGGGTGGGTTGCTTTAAAATAAATGTTGTTAGCAGTGTACTTTGGTCTTTTAATAGGAGTGGTTTTGGGGTTGTTATTCAAGACCATTTTAGGGGCTGGCTAAGGGGACAATCAAGTGTGCTCTACTGCTGTGATGTTCTCTTTTTGGAGATTGTGTGGTTCTTTAGGAGCTGCGGTTGGCTTGGGAGGAGAGTTACCGCCAAGTGATTTGTGAGATGGATTCTTTGGTTGCTTTTCAAACTATTTCCTCAATGCTTATTCCTAGGTGTCATTCCTGCCGCGAGTAACTCGTAGAAATTGGCTCCCTTTTATCATCGGGATTGGGTGGTTTGTTTCTCTCATGTTCTCATATCGGTGAATTCGTGTGCAGATTATTTGGCTAGAAATGGTGCGGTGGCTGAATGTATCCTTATTCCCTTTTAGATGATGATTTAGCTTAATTGTCTTTTGTTTTTGTTTATTTTTATCATTCACCAAAAAAAAAAACAATCATGTTTGTTTTAACATTTTAGTAAAATTAAAAAAAAAACATTTTTGTTATAAGATAATTTATTATTCTATTTTTCATTTAACTACTAATCTTTGACTATTAGTCAACCGACAATTGTTGGGCCAACATAAAATTAAATGTTAATGGGATCTAAATCTGCGCGGTTGAAAGTGAATAGTTATAAAGTTCTTCATGCATGGACCATATCACAAAATATGGTCTTGGTGGATTTGGGTTTAATTGGGCTCTTTAGCTTTGTTCATTACAAAAATTTATCTAACATCTATTTTGTCCAAATCCGTTTCTTTTTTGGGTATAAGACTTACAGGTTAATGTACTCGGCAGCCCATGAGCTACTAGGCCTTACTGGGTCTAAGCTTATTGGGTTAACAGACTCAAAATTTACCCTAAATGCGCCCGGTTGTTCAATAAATTAACTCAACATTTTATACTAACGACCAAAAATTAATAATTTTATACTACATGCCACAAACAAAAACAAAAATACTGCCAAAAATCATTTTTTAATCTGTAATGTAAAGTTGTGTATAAAATCAAAATGATAAAACATTAGAGAAAATATTCTTTTTAATCTTATGCAATCATTCAACTTATGTAGTTAATAAAAGTAATCCACTCACACTTATTACTTCAAAAGTCTTTATATATATTAACCTATTTGATCTATAAGAATCTCAGTACAAAAGTAAACTTAGGCGCTGGGGTGCCATGAGGAACGATTAAAGAGAGTCACAACAAAGCATCCACTTCTCCTGCGCAAAGGCATGAAGTCCAAGTGAGCATAGCAATACCAACAAGAACAACAAAAATTGAAAGAAAGCATGAAGGGGCAACATGATTTTTAATTAACATCACAAGTCATATTCAATATACATGAAGTAGAAGTGCATAACACTACTAGTACGCATTTACTATTTATATTCATTCAGCTCTTTGCAGCATGCGCTTTGTGCCTTGGCAATAATGTGACAGGGGGCATGCATGCCAATGCCATCAAATAAAAGGGGGGCCTCCTTTGCTGCCCCTCTAAGCTAAGATATCCATTCCCCCCAAATGCTTTAATTAATTGCTTCTCTAATCTTCCTCGTAGCGAGAAAGCAAAGCCAACTAGTATCATAATATTCTTAGCCATTAATTGAGCCTCCTCCTCATAATTGAAGAGAGTTTTCGTTTTTTGTTAAAAGAAATAAAAAATAATAGAATTTGATTTGATTACTAATACACGTGTGGAAGAAGACAAGGGAATATGTGTATAAAAAGTAATATACTCCCATCATGAATAAATACCAAGATGCATTGAAAGCTATACAAAGATACAGATTCTTTTTCTCTTTTCTTCGATAATAAATTCCCTAAAGTAAGTTTTTTGTTACATAAAGTTAAATATTATCTCTCATCATTTATTTGTTGCTTATGTTATGTATAAATCTCACATCTTCAACCAATGACGAGAGATGACATTTGACCTCAAAGAACAAGAACTTCACGAGAATTTGTTTCCCTTTTCTTCCTATTTATCTTTCTTTTGAATTCAAGTGCTCGAATGATGATTAATTATTCAAGGATAGTTAATTAATGATCAAATGATTTTATCCCATAGTTTCTACTAAGTCGTATAGTATGCAATTGAGCAGGGCACTCAAGTACATCAACCATGAGGAACTAAGCATTCACGTCTTACTCGAACATAAGCATCATTCTCACTCAAATAACAAAATGAGCAATAAGCTCGTGACAACGAGTTGTATGACAGTAATGCCACCACTGCCCCAATCAACATGAACCTCTTCAACTGGTGCAATTCTGCAGTCATTAATTTGCCCCAAACTGAATGCCTGATCAAGTGCCTCCGTTATCATGTGAGGGTGGAAAAGGTCATTTAATTAGTCTTCAACCCTTTTAAATTCTACTCTTTAAGTCTTGATGTACACTTCTTAATTATAACATAATTATATAATAATAATCATGGGCAATTTGGGAATTACAAAAGAGTACAATGTCGGGGTCGGGGTCTGCTTGAAAGCGAAACCCATAATTCTGTTTCCCCCCTTTCATTAGCTTCTTTTTCCCAACACATAAATTCATGTCCAAGGAACAACCACTTCCTCAAGACACTATAAAAGCCAATCAAGCCACCCACAAATTTTCATACAAAAGCCAAATACCTATTTTTTTTCTTCCGCTTCAAAGTGTTTTCACACAATATCAAAGAGACACAAACATGAGTCCCATTTGCTTATCCTTCCTCTTCCTCTTTTCTATAGCACTTTTACCTATTGCCAAAGGTCAAGAAAGAGCACCTCATGGACTTGCTTATGAGAGTCCTATAGCTTTCTCACCATCAGCATATGACTTCTTTCATCCCAATGCAAGAAAGCCTGAGACTAGAGATCCCTGCACTGCTTCCAAATGTTCACCCCTGCCTATGGCAGCTCAAGTGGAAGCAAATCAAATATATGAGAACAAAGCCTTGGCATCACAGAAAGGTGATAAGCAAGGGCTTGGAGCTGGTGCTGTAGCTGGCATTATCTTTGCTGTTGCTTGTGCTGTGCTTCTAGCTATGGGAATATACTATGTAAAGGTCACTCGCCAAGCCAACATGAGCCGAACCAACAATAGTGTTCAATCTCATGCATGATGTGCCTTCTATAATTACATCAGAGCCCCTGCTTTAGAACAGGGCATGAAACTCTGCCTCTTCTCACCGAAATACCTCAAAAAAGAAAAAAAAAACCCCTTCCCTAACATGTGTGTGTGTGTGTATGTAATGTATCTCTCTGGTTTCTTAGTACTAGTCCTCTCTCTCTCTCTCTCTCTTTTGTTATGGTTAGCCAATGTATCTTAGATTATGATAGTGATTAATTTCAAATTTGGATGTGTTCTCAACAACCAGTGTCATGCATTTCCAATTTGAATGTTCTCACAATTATTAACTACTAACTATTGAGATAAATTCAACCTGAAGCAACAATGGATACAATACAGCTACCAGAGAACCTCAACCATATCAAACAATCTAAATTCAAGGTGAGGAGAAAAAAAAATGGAAATAAAAAAGCATTCCTATTTGAAAGTACCTGAATAAAATTTAAAACAATAGTGAAGTGACTTGTTCTTCAGGGTCCATTCTATCTATTCACCCCAAAGATGTGACCAACTTCTATGCAATTTATAGACTAATGCCTTACTCATGAAGTAGCTTTCCTTTCCTTAGAACTTGAAGTTAAGAACTGTCAAAAAGAAGACTCACATCAAGAAAATGCCAATCAGTATGTGAATGATAAAGTGAATTTTCTATTGACAACAGGAACCTCCAACATGCCAAGAGAATGCCAATATAGACAGAGTACAGAAAAGGTGCAAGTGAAAATTATAATTCATAATTTGGTAACACCATAACAGTCCAAGGACAAAAAAAATCAGGTATCTTGATGCATATATTGAAGCATCAGTTGGGTATTTCAGAAAACAGTACATTGGTCTTCAAAGAACCGCCCATGTACACAACCATTCAACAAACAAGTCAGAATGTGAATGTAAATATGAGGCCAAGTATTGCACGTGTTGATTTCACAATTACAAACTTTGAAATATCAGTACTAACACTAAAATCATTCATGACATTTCTACCATCCACGTGAGCTGAGAGACCTTATCAAAGGTCCAAATGTCTCATCTACAGTTTTGTTCCACATATGTGCAAACTCAGAACGTGATTTCTTCCCGAATATGGGTTCTCTAACCTGGGAGAGCATAAAAGCCAAATGGTTAGAATTTAAAAGTAGCAAATCCAACTTGAAATTTACAAGTTAAGGGTAACAGAGCATGATAGATTGCATGCCCATTATTGCAAATATCAGAATTACTCAGGCTTGTGGACTTTAAATAAGACAGCAAACATTCTGTGTAGAAGAAGAATAACATAACATATGGAAGTTCAAAGTTATCTAACAGGGGAGTGCAAAGGTGAGTTCCAGTATAATTGTAAGTTTGGCAAACAAGAAAGACATATGATGCTATATTATGATGCATATATCTGGATTCATTCAACAACAAATCACATTTACCAAAATAAATTAGTTATCTGCATCATTGATCTCATTATAATTTGTGTGTGGAAAACTTCATATTATGCACAAGGACAAACATGAACATCTACTTTTCCATCTCTCATCTAGAATTATTGTGGAAAAGTCAACACTCAAATCAACATGTAATCTGACTTCCAAAAGATACTAGCAGCAAGATGGTTTCAGCAACTAAGATGGTTTCAGCAACTAAGTCACTACAAACATATAGTTCTCCACTAGCCCAACAAAGTATGATATTGTTTTTCTCTTAAAGAAAAGAACAGTGTTACACAGCCAGAAAAAAATTGGCATAACTTTGCCAGAATTTGTCAAAATTCAAGGAGTGATAGTTCGATAAGTCAAAGTAATAGGACCACTCATCCATCCTCTATCCTAGAGTCAATAATAATGCCAACTCATTCTAGCAATAATGGCTATCTGGTATTTTTCATTCTCAAAAAATGGCAGAAATGCATCCTCGGGAATTTCTTACCATTCAGAGTCAGCATATTGTAGCCTTAAAAATAATGGGGATGAAAATTCACATGTGAGCTTCATATATATAAAAGAAAAATCCTCCAAGGGTTTTTCAATGCCAATTTTAAGGAAATACCAAACTGAGCCTTATAAGATTTGAACTAAGATCATCCAATCAAGCCTAGAAATTCCTTTTTCACACTGACAATAACAACACCAACAAAGACTTGTCCCATTAGGTTGGATCGGCTACATGGATCATACGGCATCATATTGGTATATCATAAACTGTTAGGGTGGTGTTAGTAGTATAGTTAGTTGGTTAGTGAGACTATATTGGGTTTGGGGGGTTAGTTAAGGGATTGGGGAGTATAAATAAGGAAAGGGATCAATTAGGAGTCCAGTCATTTGTGAAGAATATTCATTTAGAGAGTGTAGCTAGTTCTGTAATTCACTTGGGTTGGCACATTGCCTTGGCCTGTAGCAATAATTTTCACTTTGTTCTTCATTATCCCTCTTTGATAACCAGGGTTCCTAACCATGGTATCAGGAGCCCCTTGATACAGGAAACAGAATCACTCCATTGTCCACGCAAACCCCTTATGGAGGCGGATTGAGGATCGACAATGGGAAGCAAGGATTGCAGCATTCTTTTGACGAGAATGGATCGAAAAATTAAAAACCTAGAGGGTGCGATTGTATGCAACAGAAGCCTCAATGGAAGCCCTATCGTAGCAATTCGAGAAATGGTGCCAAACCTTTAAAATTTAAATCTTTTTTAATAGTTTTGCCCAAAAAATTTCTTGGTCGTCCTTTAAACTCTAGCTATTGGGCTACCATCTACAAGATCCACTCTTCTTATGGACCTTCTATCAGCTTTCTCCACACATGACCAAACCACCTAGGGCGAGACTACTACATTTTCCAAATTATGTGCTATAACAGCTTTCTGTCTAATCCACTATCTGAGATTCTGCAGGCCTTTTTGGCATTACTTTCTAGAAATACTAAGCGCAAAATAAAAATTAAAAATGTTGTAAACTCTGTATCAGTCTGGAGACTCTGGTACACTATGTATCCTACATACACTATGTATCAATCTGGAGACTCTGGTACAGTTTACTAAAGAGTGGCATCAGACTTGGTTCCGTTCATATATATGGGAAATACATACTAGCAAGCTCACATTTACATCCTATAGAGCTGAGAGCATACTATTTTTCTAGTATCTGGACTCCACTATTAGTGGGATCAACTAATCCAGCTTGGGGAGTCGTGCATGCCCCTCTCAACACAAGTGTTGTCCTCCTCGGATCTTGAACCCGAGACCCTTTAAGAATGAAACGAGCTTGCCTACAACTCAACCAACCTTGTGTTGGTAGCTGAGAGCATACTGCATAATGCCATAAGAAGTTACAACGGAATACAAAAGAACCAAACCAAATCTAGCTAATAATAAAAATCAAAATAAATCATCAAGAAGCAATGTCTAGAACCACCTCCTGCACGAACTGATTAGGCAGGAGGCTGCGTGCTCAATTGGGCTAGCTCATCATTCAACAAGCACAAAATCACAGTGAACTAACATAGTATTCTTTCAGGCATTTCAACAAACAGTATGTATACAGGCATCAAATCACACAATGTCTCAAAATTCAAAAGACATGAGATTGCATCAAATGATGAATTTTTCAATAAATGGGAAAATGCATGTGAACTAATTACCTGAGAATGAGATTGGGTATTGGAAATTGAAGAGTAGATGTATCTGCGTTGCTCGAACACAACCACCCCCGTCAATACCACTCCCAGTGTGGCTCCAAGAAGCCGCTCCTATCCAATCATTACCCCCCCGAAATTCAACAACCAAATACCAATTTCTCAATTATTTCTTTGCTGAAACAAAACATAAAGAGAGAATCCAATATTAGAGCAGTACCTGGGTGAGGATGCTAATCATCGTATCGTTTCGTTTCGTTTTTTTTCCGGCAACAGATTTGTGGCGGAACAGTACGATTCCCAATTGAAGTGCCTCCAACCAACGAAGCACCGACGACGCGGTTTTGCTTTGGGGTAAAAGGCACCACAATCTACGACGCCGTTTTAGCCGAATGCTTCTCCAATTCCCCTGGGCCTGCATGTTGGACTCTGCCCAAAGAAGGCTTCCAAGCCCAAAAAATCTTTCCCTCCAACAAAACCAAAACCTTTCCAGTAATAGACCAAAACACTACCTGAGAATACAGTTTAGATAAATGATATACGACTCGAAACTATTATACAATTTACTCTTCTTAATACACATTTTTTCTATTTTTTTTCCTCTTCTTTTCCAATAACTCTTCAATTTTTTTTTCATTTCCATCTTATTCTTTATG
>QANU01079965.1:2617-38148 GCA_003254905.1 Nissolia schottii | reverse complement strand
AGTCTCAGACCGCTCAGCAGAACCTCTTGTTCGCTCAGCGGTCTGAGCCCTCAGCTCGCTCAGTGGTAAATTTATACCGCTCAGTGATATGAGGTCTGGTTCTTTAAAATATCTTTTTCATCCTAAGTCCACGTGACCTTTGTAACATCCCGGCTTTTCCTTAGGAAGAGTTTTACGAAATTTATGACTCTGACTTAGCTAAAATTATAAAGTAACCCGAATTGGGGGATGGGAAAAATTATTGATGGACTTGTTCTGAAACACCCTAGCTAACTGTTTATCCTTACGTAGTAAACAATGCTCATTACGTTGTTTTCTACCTGGTGGGAATACTTATAGTCCGTTAGTAGTTTTGGAAAATAGGCGTTTAGGAAAATAGGGACAGATTTTACACTTCTCATTTGCATCGATTATTTGATAAAATAGAGCCATGCGTCGGAAAGAACAACTATCACAAGCGGTACAGCCCTTAGGCTTAGTGAATAACAGTCGAGTAATAGCAAAGTATAAACTGTACATACATTTCGGTCCATCACAAAATCACATGGTTATAATTACAATAAATAATATACAAGCCACATATCTGACTATACATAATACATGTCATCAAAATACAGGGGTTAACTGTAACACTGTTCAGTTGCCCCTAACAAAGTACTGGTTCTGGCTGGCTCTGGCGTCCACAACTCTGCTTGTCTTCCGATACCTGCTCCGTCTCAGCGTTCACATTATGCTACCTGGAGTCATAAGGTCGTGGGGATGAGAACGGTAGGTTCTCAGTGGAAAACTGTAGCTCTGCGCTCTCGGGTTTCATTTAGTTATACTCAAGGCCGTTCAGGTGTTTCTAAGTGAACATGCACACTAACATTCCTACTGATTATTATCTGGCCTAAAGTCCTGAACAACTTTATTTACTAAGTGATAGGGGAACTACTCTTGCTTACTAAGTTCTCGTGCTTGTTACTTTCCTACGCATACATACATAGCCGTCTCGAGCATTCTCTTGACGGTACTTACATCATATTTACTTATCTTCTTACTTATTCATACTTCCATACATACATTTTTACATACCTTACATATATGCATACATTCAAGCATACATCACGTACTATACTTCTTTCTTTCTTTCTTTTATACTTTACTCTTTCTTTACTTTCCTCTTTCTTTCATACTTTTCTCTTGCTTTCATGCTTTCATGATCTTTTCTTTACTTGATTCATCTTTCCTGCAAGCCACCTACCTACAGGAAAGTGAATTCGCTGCACAAGAAAGTGAATCCGTTGTCAGCCACGTACCGACAACAATCATCGTCCCCTTCCCTGTCATCCACCTGCAGACAGGGAAGTGACCCCTTTCCTGCCAGCTACCTACTGACAGGAAGGTTGTGCATCATAATCGATTCATCTCTCCTACCAGCCACCTACCGACAGAAGAGTGATCCCGCTGCCAGCCACCTACCGACAGCAACATCATCTTTTCTTTCTCTTTCTCATATTCTTTTATCCTATCATCTTTTCTTTCTCATAACATTTCTTTTTTTCTTTCATGTCTTTGCACACATCATGGCATGCTTGTTCCCTAAGTTCATTTCCATTATAATCTTTACTCATTACTTGATTAACTTCTAGTCCTCTGAATGTACCTTAACATGATGCATGGCATGCTAACATATTACTTTCAGAAATATAATGCATGAAATCCTACTTATTATGTCACATAGCTCGTGTACTTCAGTCATACACATCATATAAATCATAACTTGTTGGACTATGTGCCTCAAAATAGTTTCCATGGAACTTTCTGGTCTCAGTCCGCTCAGCGGAACCTCTTGTCCGCTCAGCGGTCTGAGCTCATCTCACTCAGTGACAGTAGCCTCATCGTTAAGCGGTGAGAGCCTTATCGCTCAGCGGGCTTGGGCCCGGTTTTCAAAAATATCTTTTCCATCCTTATCCTTACCCTTAGTGACCTTCAGGCCGCTCAGCGGAACCTTCTGACTGCTCAGTGCCTTGGAGTTCACGTGTTAAAAACATTGTTCTGATGCACTCCGCTCAGCGACGCCTGGGGCCGCTCAGCGGTACCTGGCGAGGCTGAAACCGAGTGCATGATTTTCTTTCTTTTCTCTTCCTCCTTTCTCATGGCCACTTCTTGAGGTTCTTACACATATTCCAACCATCATAAACCTAGCTAGTTCAGGTCACATGACCCTTCAGAGTCATCTCCCTATCCTAGCATGAGTTCTAGCATACATAAACATAGAAGCATACACATACACATAATCAAACACAACCACCAAGGAGGTGAGTAAGCCATAGTTACCCACTTTCTTGAGGCTGATTCGGTGATGAGAAGGATGGGGGAGAGCAGTCCTCCAAGCCTTGAGCGCGATCCAAGCTTCCGGCACAGTTTCTACAGGGTAACCGCGGCGCACACGGGCAGAGTGTCAGCTAGCTCCAGAGAGATTTTCTCTCTTCAAATTTCTGAAAATGAAGGGCTATTTATAGCCAAAATTCTGTCCCTAAAAATTATATTTTTACCCCTATGCATATTTACAATTTTGCCCTTTTTATTTTCTTTAATAATTAATTAATTCAAAAGATAATTAAGGGGTCAAATCAATGAATAGTAATTGAATTTTATATTATTTTTCCTTGCCATCTGATTCCACACGTGCTGGTTTCCATTTTTGACCGCCTCTCAGTCCCGTTTTGCTTGTGTTTTATCGCTCGCAGTGCCGGTGCGTCGCGCACGGTCGTTCGAAAAATATTCCCTTATATCGTCGCGATCCTCTATTTTCCCCCTACATGGGAATATTATTGGTTTAAGGAATTTGTGAATTTTTATCCAGAGGATTATTTTTCACAGATACCTTTAACACGTCATCGAGCCCCTGTGACCGCAGACCGTTGTTCTGCTCGCGATTTCGTTATTTACCAACCTTCCCAATGGGGTTGTGGGACTATTCTAAGGTGTCTAACACTTTTCCCTGGTACCGGTTGCGTTTCCAGAGACTCGGGACTCTCTGCTCAATTCTACCAGCTAAACGGGACAAAACGGGGATGTNCAATTCTACCAGCTAAACGGGACAAAACGGGGATGTTTTAGTGTCTGCAGAATCGTCCGAAACTGAGCGGAACTCTGTTTTTCCGACAGTCTGGACTTACCATCCAATCCTAAAGGTCATAAGGGATTCTTTGAGTGACATCGGAATTCCAAAACACCACACTGAAAATCTTCCACAGACACGTCCGTCTTAAGGGTTTAGGTTTCTACCCAGTTAACCCGTATAAGGGCTTCTATGGGTATTTTTCTTGTGAAATTCTTACTAAGGAAAAAGTGGGATGTTACATTCCACCCCCTTAGAAAAATTTCGTCCTCGAAATTTCAGCGTCGCTAAAGTTTCGAGTACCCTTCTTTCGCAATTAATGTTCCTACTTCTTACTATTCACGTATCTTAGGGGAGGTGTTGCGCCGGCTGCTGGGACAGTTGGCCTGCAAGTAGGGCCATTTTGCACTGTTTAGCGTAGTGTCCGTTCTTTCAGCACTTGAAGCATGCATGTTTCCCGACTACGCAAATCCCTTCATGTAACTTGCCACATCTCTAGCAATGTGAGTTGTTGTTCGTCACCGTTCTGCATTGCTTGACGAGATGACCACTGCCTCCACATTTGAAGCACGTCTTTCTTCCAGCCAGAAGAGTTCCCGTGTGTAGCTGGCTGCCTTTTTGATAAGGCGGGTAGTTTCCTTCTCCGTGTGGCTCTTCATGAGTATCTCGCCCTTGGGAGTTTCCTTCTGGTGGGTATTGGGGGTGCCAAATCCTTCTACTCTTTTGGTCCTGCGAGACATTCCCTTGCTCGGCGATCCTCCTTTTATTCCTCTCGCTGCGCACCTTTGCCAAGTCCCAGTTGGTCTCGTCCTGAGCCAAACGTGTATTGACGAGAGTGGCATTATCCCATATCCCTGATACATTCAGAAATACTCGCAACTCTGGCTTCAATCCATGCTGGTACTTGCCGCACTTCCAACTTTCATTGGGGTGGAGCTTGTAGTCTTGTGAATACCGGCAGAGTCTCTCAAATGTTGCTGTGTACTCCACGACTGTCATGTTCCCCTGCTTCAACTCTAAAAACTCCGTTTCCTTTCTGTCTTGTAGTTCCTGAGGAAAATACTTATCCAGGAATGCCATCTTAAACTGGTCCCAAGTGATCTGACCGCCTTCTTGTTCAAACAGGGGCCTGGTCATGTCCCACCATTCCCCTGCTGCTCCTTCCAGCTTCCTTGATGCGAATTTAATTTTCTGAGGATCGGTGCATGGTACATCCTCGAAGATCTGCTCCATCTTCCGGATCCAGCCATGGACCAAGGCCGGGTCCATTATTCCCTCGAACACTGGTGGATTAGCTCGTGAGAAATCCCGATACCTCTGGGCCTCAATCTCCTGAGCTGTCCGGGGAGTGTTGCGTTGAGCGGTGGCAGCCGCCATCTGTACGGTGGCTTGTGCCATCCCCCTGAGAATATCTAAAAAATCTGCAGGATCTAGGGTACGCTGTGTAGTATCTCTACATGGTGGCATAGTGAGTCGATGGTACCTGCACAATTCTGAGGTGATCAATCTCAATAAGGCTAGTACACATAAACTCGACATATACCATTCAGCAGAAACATACACTGTCCTCATGCTCGAAAGCATAGTGCAGCTCAGTCCTCAGGCTCCATTAGACCAAACTACTCTGATACCAAATGAAACACCCCAGCTAACTGTTTACCCGTACGTAGTAAACAATGCTCACTAGGTTGTTTTCTACCTGGTGGGAATACTTATATCCGTTAGTAGTTTTGGAAAATAGGCGTTTAGGAAAATAGGGACAGATTTTAAACTTCTCATTTGCATCGATTATTTGATAAAATAGAGCCATGCGTCGGAAAGAACAACTATCACAAGCGGTACAGCCCTTAGGCTTAGTGAATAACAGTCGAGTAATAGCAAAGTATAAACTGTACATACGTTTCGGTCCATCACAAAATCACATGGTTATAATTACAATAAATAATATACAAGCCACATATCTGACTATACATAATACATGTCATCAAAATACAGGGGTTAACTGTAACACTGTTCAGTTGCCCTAACAAAGTACTGGTTCCGGCTGGCTCTGGCGTCCACAACTCTGCTTGTCTTCCTATACCTGCTCCGTCTCGGCGTTCACATCATGCTACCTGGGGTCATAAGGTCGTGGGGATGAGAACGGTAGGTTCTCAGTGGAAAACTATAGCTCTGCGTTCTCGGGTTTCATTTAGTTATACTCCAGGCCGTTCAGGTGTTTCTAAGTGAACATGCACACTAACATTCCTACTGATTATTATCTGGCCTAAAGTCCTGAACAGCTTTATCTACGTTACTAAGTGATAGGGGAACTATTCTTGCTTACTAAGTTCTCGTGCTTGTTACTTTCCTGCGCATACATACATAGCCGTCTCGAGCGTTCTCTTGACGGTACTTACATCATATTGACTTATCTTCTTCATATTTACTTATCTTCTTACTTATTCATACTTCCATATGCAACACCCTAGCTAGTTGGCCTATGCTTAAGTCATAGGTTTCCCTGGCTAGGTAGTTGAATGTTGGGCTGTGAACTATTGCTGTTCTAATTTATCAATTTAAATTAGGGTTACTGAAAATACGGGCCAGTTTGAAACTTCCTTCACAAATATATGTATATGAAAAGTAATGAGCCTTGCAAGTAATATAACGGATAACGGCATAACTAAAAGATAAGAGAGTACAAGTACATACCTGTAGTGTGGAGCTTTATTGGCAGAAGATACACATAGAGGCCCGAATATACATAACACACCATTATATTACAGTACATAGGTTTTATACAAAGTCTCGTCCCATTGGAGAATAATGTACATACATCAGTAGCAATAATATACAAACTTAGTAACTAAAAGCAAACTACGTACACGAGTGGCACTACTCGCTTCGTGTACGGTACAAAACCCTATCCCTGCACTCTGGTCCAGCTGGTCACCACCTACTCAGTCTCCTAGGCGCTCCAGAGGCTCCTCCTCACTGCTGCTCAGGTCTGTCACCGCCGAGAAGCCGCGTGGGACGAAGCGATGTGGTCGGGCGGTCAGTATCCTCTTCCGTGCAGTGGTCCGGCGACCTCGAGCTTGAACCGTCGGGGTATACGCACCTAGATCAGTAGCTTGTGTCGGGGCTGGTGTAGGCGTCTGCTTTGGCTCCGAATGAGGGATCTCCTCATCACCGTTGAGGCGAATCGGATCCCTGCTACTGCTCCCTGGACGCTCGTCCACCTAGATGGGGTTCAGTGGCGATGTACCTGGGGTTCCAAGCCTCTGCCTGGGAGAACGGTCAGGCTCGTCGGGTAGGCGTACCGGTGCAAAGGTACTCGTCTCCAGGAGAGTATCCATACGGTAATTGCGCATGCGTGTGCGCGTGAATAGCCAAACATCCTTGGCCGGTGGCGAAGTCATGGCTGCAAGCTAGATCCATAATCGAGTGGGGGTGAGAACTCTAGGTCCTCAGTAAGTCTCCTATGGCTGCTAATGGTTCATTAACTCAAGTATCCTCCAGGCCGCTCAGGGGATTTCTAAGTGATCATGCATACTACAAACCTTACTGATTATTATCTTTTGCTAAAACCCTGAACAACTTTATCTACATTAGCTAGGTGAATAGGAACTAGTCTTTCTTACTACGGCTGCGTGCTTATAGCTCCTATCTTTCGATTGTAATTAAGCTACTCGTCTCGGGTCGTTCCCTTGACGATACCTTATACATAAAACTCTTAAGATGCATACATATATATATATATATATATATATATATATATATACTTTACCACATGCGCACTTACCTACCTAAAATCCTACATATACTTACTCACATGCAAACATACACACATACTGCTACACATACACTTACTCAATCATCACATATTTGCATTTTCCTAACCTCTACACTTTATGCTTGAGGGACTTGGGAATCTCTTACGCGTACCGGCTTGTCGGGTCAGCGTCCCACTTCTCCACTTTGGCACATACCGGCTTGCCGGGTTAGTGTATCTTTTCTATAGGCATATCGGCTTGCCGGGTTAGCTCTTTATCTCCTTACGCGTACCGGCTTGCCGGGTTAGCGCTCTTTCCTTTACTTCCTCCTTTTTCTATCCATCCTTTACCTTCCCGTGTCATTAACCTCTTCGAACCAATCCACCCTTGGGCGATTGATTCGTTAACCAATCCAAACTTGTAAGGACGGGCAAGGTAACACATCAACCAATTCACTTGTGAACTGGCCAGGGGCTTGTCTGTAAGACTTTGCCAAGAGAGGGCTTCCTAACATATAACTATATAAGTGTTCCCTAAGTTCCATTATGCTTTCTTGAACATTAAGTCATTGACCTCTAGTGTTCTAGGGTTGCCCTAACTCCTAAGTGACATCCCATCCTCATGATGGATGCTCAAATACATAATTATGGCCTAACCTTACACATTGGATCCCTGAAAAACACTAAAATCCTAACTCTGCCAGGTTTCATTCGAACACTTGCTGTGGTATTCGAATGAAATCCCTCGGAGTCCTTTCATTCGATTAAAGAGGGTTTTCATTCGACTGAATTCCCTCAGCATCCGTTCATTCGAATACTAGGGAATTCATTCGATTGAAATCCTAAAAATTTGCCCTCATTCGACTGCTTAGGAATTCATTTGAAGGAAAGCTCATTTTGGACTTCATTCGACTGAATTCCTGGCGTATTCGAATGATAGCTTGAAAAATCGCCTCCCGAGACTCCATTTCTTATTTTTCCACTATTTCTAGGGTTCCAAGTAGTACAGTTATGCGTTTCATTTTGCAACATTTCCCAAAACCCTTTTAAACCAATATCCCCCCAAAATACTACTAACCGAATCTATAATCAGATATACATTTAAACACATATACAGATAAAAATTAAACCACATAGACAGTGGGCTTAGGATTACCCACCTCCGATTGAGTTTCCAATTCGGTGACTCTGAAGGGGAGATTTTCCTCTTCACGATGGCGTGCTCCAGCTAATTTTTGGAGACTCCGGCACGAGCTCTAGATGTGTCGGAACAAAACCCTCGGTTGCCAAAGAAATGTAACTTCTGAGAAGCTACGAAGTTATAAATGACCACGCATAGTAAAAAGTTATTTTCTTTTTCTTTTTACTTTTCTTTTCTCTCTTTTATGTTTTGCTGAAGCTTTGCTTCAGTTTTCCTTTATTATTATTTATTTATTTATCTATTATTTATTTATTACTTAACTTCCTTCAGAAGTTAATTCCCTTTATCCAGCTTCGTTTTTATTTGATTGCGTTTTGTCCGAAAAAGTCTTACTCCCGGTTGCCCTAAAAATATTCTGGACATACCGTTACGACCCATTTATTTTTCCCGTCGGTCCGAAACAATTTTCTCGGGGACCAGGGACTCTTTTGCCGAGCCGAGAAATTCTACGGACGTTTTTCAGTATTCGGGAAATTTTTGCTCGAGTCGAAACTCGTCCGGCGACTCCCGAAAATTATGAAACAGCTAAACCTAGCCCGTTTCTCAAATTTTCCAGGGTTTCAGAGGTTTAACTCTTTTTCCCTCGCTCCCTCGGCGTTTCCCGGCCGTTCTCGGCTGCCATCGGATAGTTTACCAGCTCGTAGAAGCACGGGATGTTACACTATACATACATTTTTACATACATACATTCAAGCATACATCACGTACTATACTTCTTTCTTTCTTTCTTTTATACTTTACTCTTTCTTTACTTTCCTCTTTCTTTCATACTTTTCTCTTGCTTTCATGCTTTCATGCTTTCATGTTCTTTTCTTTACTTGATTCATCTTTCCTGCAAGCTGAGAGAAAATTATGGATTTATACAAAAGGTCAATGCAAGAGCGCCTGTGTAGCAAANAAGTAAATCTGTTGCCAGCCACCTACTGACAACAATCATCGTCCCCTTCCCTGCCATCCACCTGCAGACAGGGAAGTGACCCCTTTCCTGCCAGCCACCTACCGACAGGAAGGTTGTGCATCATTGATTCCCCTTCCTTGCCAGCCACCTACTGACAAGAAAGTGAATCCGTTGCCAGCCACCTACTGACAACAATCATAATACATCATTGATTCCCCTTTCTTGCCAGCCACCTACCGGTAAGAAAGTAAATCTGTTGCCAGCCACCTACTGACAACAATCATCGTCCCCTTCCCTGCCATCCACCTGCAGACAGGGAAGTGACCCCTTTCCTGCCAGCTACCTACCGACAGGAAGGTTGTGCATCATAATCGATTCATCTGTCCTGCCAGCCACCTACCGACAGAAGAGTGAACCCGCTGCCAGCCACCTACCTATAGCAACATCATCTTTTATTTCTCTTTCTCATATTCTTTCATCATATCATCTTTTCTTTCTCATAACATTTCTTCTTTTCTTTCATGTCTTTGCACACATTATGGCATGACTTGTTCCCTAAGTTCATTTCCATTATAATCTTTACTCATTACTTGATTAACTTCTAGTCCTCTGAATGTACCTTAACATGATGCATGGCATGCTAACATATTACTTTCAGAAATATAATGCATGAAATCCTACTTATTATGTCACATAGCTCGTGTACTTCAGTCATACACATCATATAAATCATAACTTGTTGGACTATGTGCCTCAAGACAGTTTCCATGGAACTTTCTGGTCTCAGGCCGCTCAGCGGAACCTTTTGTCCGCTCAGCGGTCTGAGCTCATCTCGCTCAGCGACAGTAGCCTCATCGCTAAGCGGTGAGAGCCTTATCGCTCAGCAGTAACTTCTTTCGCTCAGCGGGCTTGGGTCCGGTTTTCAAAAATATCTTTTCCATCCTTATCCTTACCCTTAGTGATTTTCAGGCCGCTCAGCGGAACCTTCTGACCGCTCAGCTCCCTGGAGTTCACGTGTTAAAAACATGGTTCTGATGCACTTTGCTCAGCGACGCCTGGGGCCGCTCAGCGGTACCTGGGCGAGGCTGAAACCGAGTGCATGATTTTGTTTCTTTTCTCTTCCTCCTTTCTCATGGCCACTTCTTGAGGTTCTCACACATATTCCAACCATCATAAACCTAGCTAGTCCAGGTCACAGGACCCTTCAGAGTCATCTCCCTATCCTAGCATGAGTTCTAGCATACATAAACATAGAAGCATACACATACACATAATCAAACACAAACACCAAGGAGGTGAGTAAGCCATAGTTACCCACTTTCTTGAGGCTGATTCGGTGATGAGAAGGATGGGGGAGAGCAGTCCTCCAAGCCTTGAGCGCGATCCAAGCTTCCGGCAGAGTTTCTGCAGGGTAACCGCGGCGCACACGGGCAGAGTTTCGGCTAGCTCCAGAGAGATTTTCTCTCTTCAAATTTCTGAAAAAGAAGGGCTATTTATAGCAAAAATTCTGCCCCTAAAAATTACATTTTTGCCCCTATGCATATTTACAATTTTGCCCTTTTTATTTTCTTTAATAATTAATTAATTCAAAAGATAACTAAGGGGTCAAATCAATGAATAGTAATTGAATTTTATATTATTTTCCCTTGCCATCTGATTCCCCACATGCTGGTTGCCATTTTGACTGCCTCCCAGTCCCGTCTCGCTCGTATTTTATCGCTCGCAATGCCGGTGCGTCACGCACGGTCGTTCAAAAAATATTCTGCTTATACCGTCGCGATCCTCTATTTTCCCCCTACATGGGAATATTATTGGTTTAAGCCATTTGTGAATTTTTATCCGGAGGATTATTTTTCATAGATACCTTTAACACGTCATCGAGCCCTGATGACCGCAGACCGCTGTTCTGCTCGCGATTTTGTTATTTCCCGACCTTCCCAATGGGGTCGTGGGACTATTCTAAGGTGTCTAACACTTTTCCCTGGTACCGGTTGGGTTTCCAGAGACTCGAGGCTCTCTGCTCAATTTTACCGGCTAAACGAGACAAAACGGGGTTGTTCTAGTGTCTGCAGAATCGTCCGAAACTAAGCGGAACTCCGTTTTTCCAACAGTCTGGACTTACCATCCAATCCTAAATGTCATAAGGGATTCTTTGAGTGACATCGGAATTCCCAAATACCACACCGAAAATCTTCCACAGACACGTCCGTCTTAAGGGTTTAGGTTTCTAGCCGATTAACTCGTATAAGGGCTTCTATGAGTATTTTTCTTGTGAAATTCTTACTAAGGAAAAGTGGGATGTTACATGTTCCCCTTAAACTGGGAAGAAAATTAGGAAGTTATGCTCTCACTAGGTATCGCAAGTTTCGTGCTCAGTTTCGGAAAAAACGTAAGTCCGGTTGAGGACCAAAGAGATCTGCGAAGAATTGGCTGACAGAAACAAGTACCCGGATACCTTGTTTCGGATCGCTATCCGAACCAAAAAAATTTGTAGATCACGGATATGTAATTGGAATATTTTTCGGAGACCGTGTGTGGGCCAGGAATAGTCAAACGTGACTAAAATAGCATAAGGGTTAGGATATTTAAGATAACTATAATAAAATAATAATATAATAAGAATTAATTAATAATTAAATAATTAATTGAAAAGGAAGGGGCCACGGCTATAAATGGCCCCCTGATGCAAGCAAAGAGAAATTTTCAGAACTTTGCTACTTTCCTTCAATTTTTATTTTTTCTAGTACTGTCCGAGCACATCGCGAGAGCGCTACCGGACTTTCGAAAATTTCTTGGAGCATACCATTGCAACAAGGATTTTCTCCACTATCAGCCTACCAACTTCAAATCCGCATAGGAAGTGGGTAACTCTAAGCCCACTGTCTATGTGGTTTATTTTATGACTATCTATATGCATTTCTTTGTATTTGAACGGAAAACTATTTTGTACAAACTATAGGAAATGAGTTATGAAGGTTCGATTTTGATGATTTTGATGTTTGGAAACCATAACTGTACTGATTGGATCACTGTGGAGATGAACATGTTACGTACAGAAAACCCCTGGAGAAGTTACTCTCTGGGGCGATTTTTTTACTGTGGGATTCGAATGAATTCCCAAGGGATTCGAATGAAAGATCTTGGGATTTCAGTCGAATGCATGAGGTTTCAATCGAATGAAAGCCTGAGAAGGATTTCAATCGATTGAATTCTCAAGGGATTCGAATGAAAGAATCAATTGAATACTAAAACCCTATTCATTTGAATGCTTACTGAATACTTGTATTTTTAAAGGTTCTATGGGATCCAACATGCATAGTTACGTGTTCCTTTGCATAACAAGAGCATGCATCATGAGGAATGGCCGTCATAGGAGTTAGGATGACCCTAGATCACTAGAGGTATTTACGAAAACTTAAAGGTCCATAATTGAAACCTAGGAAATAAAGCAGAGAACTAAGGCCCCAATCACCAAGGATTCGGCCGGGCCTTAGTCAGAGTCAATAGTTATATGACTAGGAAGACCCATTCTCTTAGCACGTCTTACAGACACGCCCCTCACCAATTCTGCACGCTGGATTGGTAAGAGCAACGCAGGTAGAGAGACCTTAATATGAAGGAAAAGAGAATATGCAAAGGCCTGAAAATAAAAAGAACAGGAACAATCCTGTAAGAAAGAAAGGGGGACCCCAAAATAAAGAATTAAGACTAAAGTAAAGAGAAACAAGTCCACGCCTGATCGCGCCAGAGGGCCGGTCCTTCGCCATCCCGGTAAAGGGGTGGTGGTACCTATCATGATGATGAATTACCTCCTATGAGCTTAACGTGGTTAGCTACCACTCTGATTCAAGCGCTGCCAGGTCATCATGATAGGGAATAGAAGGAGGTTGTAACTGAGGCCACAGTTACATGGGTGGAAGGACTAAAAGAAGAAGGACGCTAACCCGGGTAAGCTGGTATGCGTAAGAGATTTCCCAAATTCCCTCATGCACTATATAGCTATATGTATGATGAAGAGATTGAATGTATGAGAATATGTATGTATGCCTGTATATCTGCTTATGCATTATGTATATCTGTTCATGCATTATGTATCGTCAAGGGATCGACCCTAGACGAATAGTATGTCTTTAATAGCAACGTACAATCAATGAGCATGAAGCCTAGGTAATAACAAGAGTAGTACTCCAATCACCTAGTAAATTAGGTAAAGCTGCCCAGAGTATAGGACCAAGACAATAAATAGTAGGGGAGTAGTTGCATGCACACTTAGAATAATCTCTGAGCGGAATGGAGAATAACCGAGGAATAAAAAGCCACGATTGAAATGTTGCTCACTGAGAACCTACCATTCTCACCCCTACTCGTTTATGGCTCCAGGAACTGAGGACGAATCTTATTATGCCGATGCTGTGGAACCCGAGGAGGACCTGTGAAAGGACATCTAGCTGACTTCATAGTAGATGTAGTGTATAGAATAAATGTGCTATTCGAACATGTGTATTGGGTATGTAATATAACTAGTATCTAGTGTGTATGTGTATACGTAAAGGACCCACTATGTATGTAATGTATGTATGCACCAACTTGAACTTAACCTAATAATGGTACCATTTGTTATATTATTCTGTTGCACTCAGGACTCCTATGTTACAAACCATATGTATGATAGAAAAAGAAAAAAAAATGGGTCCTTAGTTTCTAAACTAGTACTTTCGACAAAACCCAAAGAAGTTACCAGGAAGTAAACAACCTAGTGAGTATTACGTACGGCTCGAGCGTATGGAATCGGCTAGGGGTGTTTCATTTAGTATCAGAGTAGTTTGGTCTGAGTGAGCGTGAGGACTGAGCTGCACTATGCTTCCGAGCATGATGCACAGTGTATACCCTCCTAAGNGGAGAATAACCGAGGAATAAAAAGCCACGATTGAAATGTTGCTCACTGAGAACCTACCATTCTCACCCCGACTCGTTTATGGCTCCAGGAACTGAGGACGAATCTTATTATGCCGATGCTGTGGAACCCGAGGAGGACCTGTGAAAGGACATCTAGCTGACTTCGTAATAGATGTAGTGTATAGCATAAATGTGCTATTCGAACATGTGTATTGGGTATGTAATATAACTAGTATCTGGTGTGTATGTGTATACGTAAAGGACCCACTATGTATGTAATGTATGTATGCACCAACTTGAACTTAACCTAATAATGGTACCATTTGTTATATTATTCTGTTGCACTCAGGACTCCTATGTTACAAACCATATGTATGATAGAAAAAGAAAAAAAAATGGGTCCTTAGTTTCTAAACCAGTACTTTTGACAAAACCCAAAGAAGTTACCAGGAAGTAAACAACCTAGTGAGTATTACGTACGGCTCGAGCGTATGGAATCGGCTAGGGGTGTTTCATTTAGTATCAGAGTAGTTTGGTCTGAGTGAGCGTGAGGACTGAGCTGCACTATGCTTCCGAGCATGATGCACAGTGTATACCCTCCTAAGTTGCATGTACTGGCTGTATGTGCACTAGCTATTCTTGAGACTGATCAACTCAGGATTTTGCAGGTGCTAATATTCAAACATGTCTCCAAGAAGGGATAACACGCCCCCGGAGCCTGCTACCGTGGATCTTACGGAGATACTACAGGACATGGCACAAGCTACGCAGGCGCAAGCTCAAGCCACGGCCCAGATTGCCACCGCCACTGCTCAACGGAACGTCACTCCGACCGTTCAAGAGATCGAGACCCTCCGGTATAGGGATTTTGGCTAACCCGCCAGTGTTCGAAGGATTGATGGATCCAGATTTGGTACATGGCTGGGTCAGGAAGATAGAGCAGATTTTTGAGGATGTCCCCTGCACGGACTCTCAGAAGATTAAGTTTGCCTCTAGGAAGGTGGAAGGAGCTGCCGCAGAATGGTGGGACATGACCAGACCGGTAGTGGAACAGGGGGAGGTGGAAATGTCATGGGAGCGATTCAAGACGATATTTCTGGACAAGTATTTTCCGAGGGAGTTACAGGACTGAAAGGAGGCGAAATTTTTGGAGTTAAAACAGGGGACGATGAGCGTTGTAGAATATACCGCGGCATTCGAAAAGCTTTGCCGTTACTCCAGGATGAGTAGGTTTTACCCGGACGATAACTGGAAGTGTGCCAAGTACCACCGAGGCCTGAAGGCAGACTAAGGGTATTCTTAATAGGCCTAGGTGTACGAGACTATGCCACACTAGTGAATACCTATTTGGCTCAGGAGGAAGCCAACAGAGATTTAGTAGAAGTGCGCAGTGAGCGCAATAAGAGGAGGTTTGTCGAGGCAGGTAGCTCACAGATGAACCCATGGAAGAGAGGACTGTTTTAAGCCCCATATCCAGGGAGAGTGATGAAAGCCTATTTAACCACTTTCTTCCGATCTTGACACAGCTTAGGTTTTGTCACAATTGTGCCTAGCTCGTAGAAAGCTTATCTGCACTTTTGTCATTCAAATTAAAATATATACCTACTTTACGGCTTTCAGATCCACAAGGGATCCAATTGCAGTATAGTCGGGTATAGTCGAATCCACAGAGAGTTGCAAAATTACCATTCTTGAGTTCATTTAATTAAACAATGGAGTAAAGGATTTGATAAATTGTTTGATAGTTAAATAAATAAAGAAACAACGTAAAAGTAAATAGGTAACAAAGCAGAGGTAGTTCCAGAGCTTGTTGGGAATTGAATCATATCATAGTTTCATGCATCCAGTTACTTATTACATAGAACTACTATTTCATTGATTGCCCGCCATCAGATCTTATCTTTTACATTTCTTTTGTATATGAAAAGATCACAAGTTTCCTTTGTTAGATTTGTTAATTTCTTACACAAACTTTAACAAAGTACGCCAGAATTATTCCAGATGTTAAAGCAGCTAACTTCTAGTCTCGTTACGGCAATAAGGTTAGATGAATGATTTAGATCCGACTCTAATGATTGTAACTTTTCGTTCACAACATTCAAGTCTTGAATCTAGCTTAGCATAGCGGATTAATCTTAACTTGGTTACAACTTAATTAATATAACTCTCGTTCATACAACTAAGTCTCAAGCCAAGATCAAAACACTAAACACAAACTAGCATTAAGCATAAAATCATTCAAGCAAATCATAAGAAATAGATAGATTCATATGCAATAGTTGCATAGATACAACCAAACTACAATAATGACCAAAATCCCAACAAAAAGAGGATTAGGAATCCATCTTACAAGAGTATCTCGGAGGCAAGGTTTGGACGCTTACCATGACACGTACTGACGCCGTCATGACAGCGGCTTCGCCAAGCTTCCTTGATTCTCCCGGCTCCTTCACAAGCCTCCTCTTTGTTCCAAACCTAAACTAAACTAAACTAAACTACAAAGGAAGAATGAAATTTCGGTGGAAGAGGGGTGTATTTTGGGGTGGAATGGCTGGTTCAAATGAAGGGCTCGGCCTCCCTATTTATAGGCAAAATCTGGGGTCCTTCGCTCAGCAGTTTTGGTGCCACCGCTGAACGATTAAGGCTTTATCGCTGAGCGGCCATGTCCATCGCTGAGCGGCGTAATGATTACACGAGGAGTAATAAATGTTCCCGCAGCTTTTCAGGGCGGCGTTGCCATGCCAGGCTAGCGCCAGGCTGGCTCCAGCTGGCACATTTAATGCACCGGCTGTACAATCGCTCAGCGGCCAAGGCGCATCGCTCAGCGGTTCCTTGTCGTGACCTGCGCTGAGTGGTCCTACTTTTGTGCTGAGCGGTCCTTGCTGATTTCCTCTTTAAGCTCTTTTCTCACTTTTGCCCTTTTGCTCTATTCTTTATGGGGTTATTCTTCATAAATTATGCTAGCATCCATTCTTCAAAATATATTTAAATCCTACAAAATATGAGGAATTCATTAGATAATTCGTTAAAACCTAAGCAAATAAGTGCCTTTTTAAATAATGAAATTTGTGTAAATTAGGCACTTATGATGTGACCAAAAGTTATTGTTTCAACGAACTAACACAAGTTGTTTAACAAATTAACTCTTAATTTGTTGGTTAATGAACTTGGCTAGAAAAATTAGTTTTACAAAGCAAAACTAAGAGAAATGTAGGCAGTGGAATTTGATAGCTAACCAAAAGATTGGAATCACTCCAATTTGAGACAAAACATGTAACACCCTAGGTTAGCAGCTTATGCTTAAGTCATAATCTGTGTCTGCTAGGTTGTTAACTGCTGTGTGGGAATACGGATAGTCCCTACTTTACTTTAGAAAATAATTTAGTTAACTTGAAATTAAGGACCCGTTTTTTTTCTTCTTTTTTTTTTAAAATAATATGTACGTCAATCTAGAGCCATGCGTTTGGACTATCTTGAGTCTCGTACAGTCGTACCACAGATAAATGCACGCGTCGTCTGTCATACACATACATACATGAACAGTAAAGTAAATTACACAAGTGGGTCCAATAGCCATTATCATACATGTCAAATAGTCATAGATACATAAATATGTTGTCAATACATCAAAAGGGCAAAACATACCCTAGGCCCGATCAAACTATCAGGGCTACAAAATAGAATGCATAGATATACAAATACATCTGGGGCTACTAGCAAAATGGGTGGCATCTGGTGACAGGGAAGGAACGTAGGGCTGGTCAGGTCTCTGGCGCGTCCTCGCTGGGGTCCTCCTCCGGATCCTCCTCTGGGTCCTCCTCCGGGTCCTCCTCCTCGGGCTCGTCCTCCTCCTCCAGGATCTCGATAAGAGAGTCCTCCTCGGGTGGTGAAGGTGCAAGTACGTCTGGCGGTCGGAGTCGAACGGAGACTGGATCGACCTCTACATCCTTCTCGTAAGCAATGGGTTTGCTATCCGCGGAAGTCTCAGGCTCTGGGACGACCGGTGGTGTAATGCGGAGAGGTGGGGGACGATTCACGACCAGCACTGTCCATAGCTCTGCCTCCTCCCCTGTCTCAGGGTCTATTGTCCTAAACCTGCTGCGCAGGATCCGCCTCTTCCTCGGCGGGGACGTCATCTATCTCGCCTGAAGCCATAAGTGAGTGGGGGTGAGAACAGTGGTTCTCAGTGGTTAACTATGACTAGGGCTCTGTTTACTCAATTATGCTCCGGCCGTCCAGGAGATCTCTAAGTGTTCATGCATCTAGACATCCTACCAGTTATTTCTTGCCTAAGTTCCTGGGCGGCTTTATCTAGTTACTAGGTGACAGGGAACTAATCTTTCTTACTAAGTTCTCGTGCTTTCTATCCTTGATTGTTCTGACTATACTACTCATATGCGTATGCCTGGGGACCTTGCCCCATGCGTTCCTTGTGAGCATGGTGACATGGTCGGGACACTGCGACGCTTTAATCACATAGGTATGTATGCAAGGTGATCGTGTCCCATGCGTTCCTTGTGAGCCTGGTGACGTGATCGAGCCACATGCTTTCCTTGTGAGCATGGTGACTTACACAATGCCTGCGTTCCTTGTGAGCCTGCCCTTGTGCACTATGCATGAACTTTAACATTTCAAGTAAATGGTACCATTACTTTCTTTCTCTTACGCATACCAGCTTACCCGGGTTAGCGTCCTTTCATTCTTCATGCCTCATTATCACATGCACTTTATCTTGCTTTCTTGTTCTGGTTCGTACATTCATTATGCTCTTCATTCATTATCCTTGGTCATAACATAGTTTCTAGTGGTCTATCCTCATGATGCTTGCATGACTGTAATACTCATATACTCGTTCACGGCACCCTTCGGTGACACATAATAAAAACACATGCTATCATAAATTCAATGCATAGACTTCTTCATGCTAAGTACTTCTTGGTGGGATAACATGAATCTCGGAACCCTCTCTCTCGGACACTACTCTCAGCGTCCGGGAACCTCCGCGGAACCCGCTGTGGACACTGTTGCTGGCGCTAGCCCTAACTTCTGGAAGCTGCTCGGCTGCTCTAGGGTACCTCCGCGGAACCCTACGACCACTACTGGTACTTTCTCGATCTACTCTCCACGGAGTCACCCATCCCTCCGGGGGACCTACGCGGACCCACTCAGGACCTTTTCTAATGCCTACTCAACACCCCTCACGTAACTCCTTATGTTTTCCAGAGATCCTCTGCGGACCCAATGAACACCATTTCTGGTGCCCGTTCAGCAACTCCATGCACCTTCCTACACGCTTGGGGAATCCTCCGCGGAACCCTATCACAAACACCATTCCTGGTGCCACTTGGGAAACTTAGGGAACCACTCGGACATGCCAGGGTTCCTCCGCGGAACCCTCTTGGTACTACCCCTGGCACTCACTCAAACACTCTGGAAATCCTTCAACACTCCGGTGTAACCTCCTCCACACTTTAGGAGTCCTCCGCGGACTCACTCAGGAACTCTCTAGGTAAGTACTTAGCACCCTAGCCAACCACTCGGACACTCTAGGGAAAACACTTAACGAATCTAAGGGTTCAATTCCACCACTCTAGGGCATCCTCCGCGGACACCGCAGACATAACCCTCCAGGGACCCTACGCAGAACCCCAACCTGCACTGTCCTTAGCTCTCACTCAACTCTCTGAGTGCTCCTCCCACGCACTTCCAGGATCCCATGCGGACCCCGTCCCGTACCCCTACTGTCCCGCTCTTCAACTCTAGACCCCTCTCAGTGCCCCTCCGCGGAGACCTCGGCGTTCGGTCCCTGGTTATTTTCTCTGGTTCTCTTACTCTCATCCCATGTTCATACCACATATTTCACAGTTCTTGAGCAACAACAGGACGTTCATAATCATGAAAAATAACGTAATATATCCAGCATACGACAACAACATTTATCCTCATACATTTCTAAACCTTTCTCACTTAAAACACACACATATATATGTAAATAAACATCCCATAGATAGGGCAACGATACTACCCACCTGTAGAAAGCTTGGTGGTGGTGGTGAAGTTTGAAGTGAAGCCCACAAGCCTTGTTGCTTCCCACAGCTTGAGCCTCCCTTCCTCCAAGGTGAGAACCTTACACAATGGAGAGGGTGATGTTGTTCCTCTTATAGTAGAAGCAGGAAAAATAGAAAGCTGAGATGAGGAGACTTTGGGGGCTGGGGTTTCGGCCTTTGATGAGAGGTGGAAGGAGAAGAGAATGTGTTTGAACTTCTTGAAGGTTTGGTGGTGTGTTTGAATAATGAGAGGAAATAAATGTCTCTTAGGAGTTTTAGAGTGAGCTTCTCGGTTTGGAGAGCTAGTGGTGAGGGAGATTGCTTGTTTCTTTGGGTGTAATAAATATGGTGAATAGTGGAAAGCATGGGCATGATGTGATTAGGCATTTGAAGTGTAAGAAAAGTAATTGTGGATGTAACTGTAGAAGCATAATTTAGGGGATTATTTTGTGCACAATTCCCCAGCTCTAGCCGTGCAGCCCTTCAGCTCTAGGTGCTGAAATTTCATTTTCTCCCGTCCCGATTCGCTCGTGTTTTATTGCTCGCAGTGTCGGTACGTCGCGCACGGTCGTCCGAAAATATTTCGTCTATACCGTTGCGAACTCCTAATTCCCCTCTACCTCTGGGTATTAATATTTAAAGATTTTTGTAAATTTTCCTCCGAGAGAATATTTTCACCGACACTTTTTGTACGTCAGAAAATTCTATCGGCGTACAGCGGCCGGCCGAACTTCATATTGCGACACGTCTTATCTCCTAGGAATATTCTACTTAAAATTTCTCCTTTTTAATTCTCTAATCGTGATTAGAAAAATTAATTTAATAATTATGCGTATAATTATTTCTTTAAGAAAATCGGGATGTTACAAAACACACAAAGGATTTGGTTAAATCCTTTGATAATCTCACTTCTTGAATCACTCAAGAATTTAGGAGAATCACTCTCACAAATAACTTTGATAGAAAGCAAAAAAATGCTGAATCTTATTCTATTTTCATATTACCACTTTGGCTGCCTTATATAGCTTGCCAATTTGTGTTACATAATACCAAAAGTCACAAAATGAACCCCTAAAGGCTGCCCCAAAAACCCTAACCGAAAATCCACTCTAAAGGCACTATAATTGCATTAACATTCAGCCAAAGATGCTTTGTAACCTATGGCTGAGTATTCAACAATTGGCTACCCATTAAGAACCAACAAAATGCAAAACAATGCACTAATGCTAACTTATTCCACGGCTAGGCTGCTCTTATTATCCAAAACAAAACTGAAAACACACTAATTGGTGGCTTTAAGCTGATTTCACAACCACAAATGCCAATTATGCTAAAATAAACTCAGCCACGTTTTTGGCCAATTATTATGAACAAAACAACTCCAACAATAACTTCTAAACTCAATCAGATTGTGGAATGCATGCCTTCAACTTGTGGACCAAGTTCCATGACACAATTACCCAATTTGGGCTCATCTTGATCCAAGCTAAGTCCAATCTTCAAAATTAAAACTAAGACTTGTTTTAAAGCCTCAGTGGCTTTTCTTGCTCTAGCCCGAGTCATAGGTCGTCCTAGTCCTCTTATTTGCCTCTTGGTCCTTGCCCTTGACCATGTTCTCATCTACTTATCAGAGAGGTAGAGGGTAGTATCAACAGAGACCAATGCAAGGGTTAGGGAGGTCACAAAGTCTACCCAAGAGCGGGCCACCAGCGACACGACCCCACTCGCAGGGAGGAGCAAGTCAGAAACTGCCAGAGAATCAGCCAGCCTGTCCAAAATGTAACAAGCCCCATGCAGTCGAATGCTTGGCGGGGCAGAATGTGTGCTTCAAGTGTGGGCAAGGCGGGCATTTCGCCCGGGACTGCGGAGTAGCTCCACCTGTGCCCCAACATCAAGGCCGCGTCTTTACCATGGCTACCGAGGAGGCCCAAACGGAGGAAGGGCTAATCTTAGGTAAGTGTGACATAAATGGGAAATCATTGACTGTATTATATGACTCAGGAGCTTCACACTCCTTTATCTCTTACGGCAGTGTGGAGGAGTTACATTTATCTCCCACGATGCTACCGTATACTCTGTCCGTGTCAACGCCTATTGCACCATCTGTTAAGACATGTCATGTGTGGTTGAGATGCCCGTTTCAGCTACAGGAAAGGAAGTTCGTAGCTGACTTGATTTACCTTCCCCTAGTTGGGTTGGATATTATACTAGGGATGGATTGGTTGAAGACCAACGGGGTGGTGCTGGATTGCACCAACAAACTGGTGATTTTCCCTCCGCGAGTCGCGAACTTGTCAATTTGGACGACGAGCTACCGACATTGTATTGCTGCCAGTTAGAGAACCAAGGGTGCGTATTCCTAGCATCCTCAGAGGTAAAGGCTATGAGTTAAGAGGTTGAGGCAGTTCAGGTAGTGTGTGAGTACCCCGATGTTTTTCCCGATGACATCCCGGAGTTCCCTCTAAAGTGGGAAGTAGAGTTCTCTATCAACTTGGTACCAGGCGCTGGACCCATCTCTATCACCCCATATCGTATGTCCCCGCTAGAGCTACAGGAATTGAAGAAGCAGTTGGAAGAGTTAATGGGGGAAAAGATTCATCAGGCTGAGTGCGTCACCATGGGGGGCACCGGTGTTGTTTGTTAAGAAAAAGATGGCACTATAAGGCTTTGTATCGACTATAGGCAACTAAACAAAATGACAATTAAAAACAAGTACCCGTTGCCGAGGATTGATGACCTACTGTATCAACTGAAAGGAGCAAGGGTATTCTCGAGGATCGACCTGAGGTCGAGATACCACCAGATACGGGTACGTGAGGAGGATATAGCTAAGACGGCATTCAGATCTCGTTATGGACTTTATGAATTCACTATGATGTTGTTTGGACTGACAAATGCCACTGCTATCTTTATGGACTATATGAACCGTATCTTCCATGCCTATTTGGACGATTGTGTGATTGTCTTCATAGATGATATCTTGGTGTACTCAAAAGACGAAGAAGAGCATGCCTGACACTTGAGGATCGTCTTGGGGATATTAAGGGAGAAGAAGTTGTATGCTAAGCTGTCGAAATGCGAGTTCTGGGTGAAGGAAGTGCAATTCCTAGGGCACGTGGTATCGGAACAAGGTGTTCCAGTGGACCCCGGCAAAGTTGAGGCAGTGAGGACGTGGGAAAGACCCACCTCAGTTACCGAGATCTGAAGTTTTCTGGGTTTTGCAGGGTACTATCGACGATTCATCAAGGGATTTTCTGAAATAGCCTAGCCACTGACGAAGTTGACCCGTAATGGAGTCAAAATAGTATGGTCGCCAGAGTGTGAGCGGAGTTTGTTGGAGTTGAAGGAAAACCTGACCACGGCCTTGGTGCTGATATTGCCAAATCCCCAGTCGCCCTTTGAGGTATATTGCGACGCATCGAGAGCAGGGTTAGGATGCGTGCAGATGCAACAACGACAAGTAATCGCGTATGCTTCGAGACAGTTGAGGCCCCATGAGACCAACTACCCTACGCACGACTTGGAATTAGCTAAAATAGTTTTCACGCTGAAAAATTGGGGGCATTACTTGTACGGGGTTCGGTTTGAAGTGTTTTTCAATCATAAGAGTTTGAGGTACCTCTTTGATCAGAAAGAACTTAATATGAGACAAAGGAGGTGGACCGAGTTCTTAAAGGATTACGATTTCGGCCTTAACTACCACCGGGAAAGGCAAACGTGGTGGCGAGGCTCTAAGCCGAAAGTCGTTGCATATGGCCCATCTGATGGTACGAGAGATGCGGTTACTCGAGGAGTTCCGTGATCTTGACCAAACCATCGCCCGTCGTAACGACCGTCTGATACTATGTCCTTTACAAATCACGAGCGACTTTAAGCAGAGGATCATGGAGGCTTAGAAGGTGATCCAGGAGGATACTTGGCGCCGTTTTCGTGAGGTCGTAGCAGCAGGAAAGGTTAAAGAAGCAACCATAGATCCAGAAGGGATACTACGATTTAGTCAACGCATCTGTGTGCCCAGAGAAGGCAGTTTGCGAGAGGACATTTTGCGAGAAAGACATAAAAGCCAGTTCACGATACAGCCAAGGACCACCAAGATGTATCACGACTTGCGAAAGATGTTTTGGTGGCCAGGATTGAAGGGGGATGTGGAGGACTGGGTACAGAAGTGCTTGCTTGGTCTGCCAGAAAGTGAAGATTGAGCACCAGAAGCCACACGGACTACTGAATCCTCCGGAGATTCCTGAGTGGAAGTGGAGCGGTATCACGATGGATTTTTGTAACAAGCCGATTCTCTCGTGTACAGAAAACCCGCTGGTTAGGTTGTCCTAGGAATCGAAAGGCGTTTTGAAGGTTTAGAAAGGAGAATTGAACCTGTAAAATCTCCAGATTAGCGGCCATGATCAGGTTTTGTTGTCCAGAAAATTTTTCGGTGCATTCAGAAGATTTTCGACTCAAACGGAATTCATTTCGGATACTGGAAAGTACTAGGGAAATTTTTGGATGCGGTCAAAAATCCCTGAGTGATAGTTCCCGGGTCGAAGGGAAAAATCAATGGATCACGACGGTATGCCCGGAATATTTTTAGGGCAACCGGTGTGTGAGGAATTGATCAAAACGCGACCAAATAGGACCAAAACGGCCCTGAAGGGAATTTATCTCCCTCAGGAGATATTTACCCATATTAAATATAAATAAATAAATAAATAACAATTATAAAGTAACAGAAGAAAGAAATGACAAAGAAAGAAAAAGAGAAAAAGAAAAAGAAAAAAGAAAAAGGAAATTAGGACGGCTATAAATAGTCCTTAGGGTTTCAGAATAAATTTACGTAACTTTTCTTTTTGCACCAACACCAATCCCGTTCAGACACATCTCCGATTCTTGACGAAGTCTCAGAAAAATTGCCAGAGCACGTCTTTGCAACCAGGACGCTGCGAGCATCGAGGATATCTGACCGGAATCTCCATCGGATGTGGGTAACTCTAAGCCCACTGTCTATGTTTGTATGCATTTCTGTGTATGTGAATGAAAAACTATTTTGTACAAACTATAGGAAATCAGTTATGGAGGTTAGGTTTTGATAATTTTGATGTTTGGAAACCATAACTGTACTGATTGGATCATTGTGGAAACGAAAATGTTACGCACAGAGAACCCCTGGAGAAGTTACTCTCTGGGGCGATTTTTTTACTGTGGGATTCGAATGAATTCCCAAGGGATTTCAGTCGAATGAATGAGGTTTCAATCGAATGAAAGCCTGAGAAGGATTTCAATCGATTGAATTCTCAAGGGATTCGAATGAAAGAATCAATCGAATACTAAAACCCTATTCATTCGAATGCTTACTGAAAACTTGTATTTTTAGAGGTTCTATGGGATCCAACCTGCATAGTTATGTGTACCTTTGTGTAACAAGAGCATGCATCATGAGGAATGGCCGTCATAGGAGTTAGGACGACCCTAGATCACTAAAAGTATTCACGTAAATTTAAAGGTGCATAATTGAAACCTAGGAAATAAAGCAAAGAACTAACGCCCCAATCACCCAGGATTCGGCCGGCCTTAGTCAGAGTCAATAGTTATATGACTAGGAAGATCCCATTCTCTTGGCACGTCTTACAGACACGCCCCTCACCAATTCTGCACGCTGGATTGGTAAGAGCAACGCAGGTAGAGAGACCTGAATATGAAAGAAAAGAGAACAGGCAAAGGCCTGAAAGAAAAAGAACAGGAACAGTCCTGTAAGAAAGAAAGGGGGACCCCAAAATAAAGAACTAAGACTAAAGTAAAGAGAAACGAGTCCACGCCTGATCGCTCCAAAGGGCCGGTCCCTTGCCGTCTCGGTAAGGGGGTGGTAATACTTATCATGATGATGAATTACCTCCTATGAGCTTAACGTGGTTAGCTACCACTCCGGTTTAAGCGCTGCCAGGTCATCATGATAGGGAATAGAAGGAGGTTGTAACCGAAGGCCACGGTTACATGGGTGGAAGGACTAAAAGAAGAAGGACGCTAACCCGGGTAAGCTGGTATGCGTAAGAGATTTCCCAGATTCCCTCATGCACTATGTAGTCACATGTATGATGAAGAGGATGAATGTATGATAATATGTATGTATGTATGTATGTATGTATGTATGTATATCTGCTTATGCATTATGTATATATCTATTCATGCATTATGTATCGTCAAGGGAATGACCTAAGACGAATAGTATGTCATTAGTAGCAACGTACAGTTAATGAGCACAAAGCCTAGGTAATAACAAGAGTAGTAATCCAATCACCTAGTAACTTAGATAAAGCTGCTCAAGACGTAGGCCAAAGATAATAAACAGTAGGGATTTAGTATGCATGACACTTAGAGGTATTCTTGAGTGGCCTGGATGATGCCTGAGTAATTGAACCATAGAAGCCACGCCGAGTTTCCACTAAGAACGAAGTCGTTCTTACTCCCACTCGCGTATGAATCCAGACCTGCAAGGATGGGTTCTCTGCCTCCTAAGGACGTATGCTTCGAGAGCCTGGATCCTTTCCCATGGCCCATTTGGATTGATGATCGTCCTGGTAGCAATAGCTGCGACCCCATCCACGTTGACGGAGAGGACGATCCTCCGCCATCGAGGCCAGAGCCAGAGTTGGTGTGTAACATCCCACTTTTTTCTTAAGAGGAATTTCGCGTAATTAATATTTACAAGCCAGTTAGTGAGACTGAAGAGTTAAGTTAATTTAATTAATACATATAAAAGACACTAAATATAATAAATTATCATGGAGACAACATTATGCCTAAGAGCATTAACATAACGTAAACACCTAATGTCAATACGTTTCTGAAATTAGTTGTAAAATAAATGTTAATTTTTACAAAATGATAAATCACAACCACAAAATAACTAATGAAGTTGACTATGAAAGTTACCAAAATATAGTATGTATACCTCATGTCTTAACCTTTGAATAATACTAAGAGAATTATTATAGAGATCTAATTAATGTTATAAGAGGTAAAATGTATTATTGAATATTTATTTTAATAATAAAGTAGTAAAACGTGCTATGTTAAGTCATGAAAACAATATATAAATTGTCAATAATAAGATATATAAGATTATTATCCTACCAAAGCAATTAAAATAGTACTGATATATATACTATGATTTCGTACTATGTAGAACACATATGAAGAAAATAAGTGAAAATAGTAATTGCTACTATATATTATATAGGTGGTGATAAGAAGGTATAACAACAACGATGGAAAGATTTAATGAATATTATATAAATCATATGCATAGTTGTATTATTAATATACAAAAGTTATTATCAAGGAGTATCTTAATACTATAATAATATGTATATTATTAAATTTATGATTCTTGTCATTAGATAACAAGTATATATGGTTATTATGTTAAGCATTTATTTTCTAATTATAAAACTTAGAAAGATTGAAAGCATGATCAAGGCAAATATCAATTAGAGCATTAGCATGCAAAAATAAGTAAGTAAATAACACAGTAAGAAAACTATAAATATTACAGCCTTGTAACACCTTAGCTAGTTGACCTATGCTTAAGTCATAGGCTTCCCTGGCTAGGTGGTTGAACTCTAGTGCTATAAACTACTACTGTTCTATATTACTGGTTCAAATTAGGGTTACGAAAAATATGGGCCATTTTGAAATTTCTTTGGCATGTACGATTTCATAGAAAGTTAAGAGCCATGCGGATAGTAAATCACGTAACGGCATAATTAAAAGAGTAAAGGAGAGCGGATACATACCTATAGTAGGGAAACCGGTCTGCGAAATATGCACATAGGGGCCCGAATATACACAAATACACTGATACCTCATATATATCTAAGTTTTAATATTACACATACATAAAGTCCACATAATATACATATACAATGGATAATGAAAAAGACTATGCACACGAGTGGGACTACTCACTTCGTGTACGGTACAACCCTAAGCCTATACCGTCGGGATCTTGTCCCCTACTCGTTGTCCTCCTCCTCCTGCTCAATGGGGTCTTCCTCCTCACTGGACACGTCAGTCACTGTCGTGAATCCTCGCGAGGCGAATTGGCGCGGTAAGATGGGAGAACCAGCTTACAGGCAGTCGTCCGTTGGCCCCGACCTAGTACCGGGGGGAGTGGATGGAACGGGGTCTGCGGCTGGTGCGGTCTCTGGCTCCGGCTCCGGCTCTGATGGGGTCACCTCCTCGTCTCCGTCAAGGTGGATGGGATCTCGACTACTGCTCCCTGGACGCTCGTCAATCCAGATCAGATGCATTGGTGAGGACCCTGGGGCTCCGAGTCTCTGTCGAGGAGGTCGATCAGGCTCGTCCGGTATACGCGTCGGTGCAAATGTGCTCGTCTCGAGGAGTGTGTCCGTACGGAAGTTGCGCATGCGAGTGTGGGTGAATAACCATACGTCCTTCGCTGGCGGGGAAGTCATAGCTGCAAGCTGGATCCATACACGAGTGGGGGTGAGAACTCTTGGTCCTCAGTGGGGTTTCCGTTGCATCATCAAATGTTCATTTTCTCGGGTATCCTCCAGGCCGTTCAGGGGATATCTAGGTGAGTATGCATACTAGAATCCTACTGATTATTTTCTTTGCTAAAATCCTGAATAGCTTTATCTAATTTATCTAGGTGACGGGGGATCTAGTCTGACTTATCTAAGTTCTCCCGCTTTCTATCCTTGACCGTACTGGTACACTACACATGCATGTATGCCGGGTGACGTTGCCCCATGCGTTCCCTTCGAGCATGGTGACAGGCTCGAGACATACTCACATCATAACCACATAGACATGTATGCAAGGTGATCGTGTCCCATGCGTTCCCTTTGAGCCTGGTAACGTGATCGAGCCCCATTCGTTCCCTTCGAGCATGGTGACGTGCAACAATGCCTGCGTTCCCTTCGAGCCTGCTATTGCGCACTATGCATGGGTGTATTCTTTTTCTTTTAACCGGTGTTGTGCACACTTTGGCCGCCTTCCTTTGGGCTAAACCAGGCGGAAATCATACTTTCATTTACTTGTACTTATGTTCTTATGCACTTTTATCTTTCTCGTTGGACTCTGGTTCCTACCTTTTATTATCTTTCTTTATTATGCTTTCATTCAATCATGACCTCTAGTGATCTATTCTCATGATGCATGCTTTTTTTGAGCCATAAGAGGCGCATTTGTACTCATTGGATCCCTTGGAACCACTAAAAGCTCAAGTCTACCAGTTTTCATTCGAATACTTAGAGGGGCCTTCGAATGAAATCCCCACGGGTTCTTTCATTCGATTGAAAATGGGTTTCATTCGACTGAAATCCTCAGCGTTCTTTCATTCGAATACTATGGGATTCATTCGATTGAAATCCGGAGTTTTCCTTTCATTCGACGTCCTGGGAGTTCAATCGAATGAAAGCTTCCTTTGGCTTTCATTCGACTGAAAACCTCAAGGATTCGAATGAAAGCTCCAAAATCGCATCCCCGAGACTCCAGTTCTCAATTTTCCTTAGAAAACCACTATTCCTAGGGTTCCAATCAGCACAGTTATACATTTCATTCAACAAAATTTCTCAAAACCCTTTTTACCCAGATTTCCCCAAAAATACTACTTAACATTTTCATAGTCAGAAACATAAAATAACACATATACAGTTAAAAATTAAACCACATAGACAGTGGGCTTAGGATTACCCACATCCGATGGAGATTCCGAATCGGTAGATTCGAAGTGGAGAATTTCCTCTTCAAGATGGCGTGCTCCGGTGATTTTTCTAAGACTCCAGCACGAAACCTACATGTGTCAGAACGGGACTGATATTCGTGGACGAGGCTGAAAGTTGTCGTAAATTCTCAAAAGTTACGTGGTTATTTATAACCACGCACAGTAATTTATTTTCTTTTCTTTTTTCCTTTTCTTTCTTCAGAAGTTGTTGCTTCTTTTATTATTATTATTATTATTATTATTATTATTATTATTATTTATTATTTACCTCCTTCAGAAGTAATTTCTCACCCTATCTGGCTCCGTTTTCGTTTGATCGCATTTTCCACTGAGAACCTACCGTTCTCACCCCCCACTACCTTATGACTCCATTGACATATGACGAGTCGTACTACGAGGATGCGGCCGAACTGGCCGAGGAGCTATGAGGTGGTCAGAACCGGCCGACCAGTATTTTCCAGAAATTAATCACGGACTATGAGTATTCCCACCAGGTAGTAAATAACCTAGTGAGCTTTGCGTATGACTTAAGCGTAGGCAGTTAGCTAGGGTGTTTCACACCGTTTCTCGGGACCCGCCAGACGTATCCGCAACACCTCTGGCCGAGGAGGATGATCCCTTGGAGGAGAGCGAGGAGGAGGAGGATTCAGACCCTGAGGAGATGGAGACCAACACCCCTAACCAGCCATGCCTTCACTAACCCTGTCTACAGAACCAGAGACTGTTTTGTAGTTGACATAGATATAGCAGTAGTTGCTGTAAATGTATATGTATGACTTATGTATTTTGTACTTGTGCATTTTGTAGTACTAGTAGGTCTTAACGGGTACGAACACTGATAATGTATATAGAGGTATATATTGTGTTGTCGATGTAGATTTTCTGATGGATGGACCCTACTTATTCTGGTTGTATGTACGATTGGTTTACTTTACCTCTTTTCCGATAATCATGATTATGGGGCGTATGACATAACTCCCGCACATGGCTCTAAATTAATGCTTAAAAGTAACTTACATTAAAAAAAAAACAGGTCCTTATTTTGAGTTAACTAAACTATTTTCCTAAATAAATTAGGGACTACCAGTATTCCCACCCAGCAGATAACAACCTAGCGGACGCAGATTATGACTTAAGCATAAGCTGCTAACCTAGGGTGTTACATTCGGCATGTTGGCAGGCGCGAAGGTGCAGGTCTCAATGAGAGTGCCCATACGGAAGTTACGCTGACGCGTACGGGTGAACAACCACACATCTTTTGCAGGTGGGGAGGCCATCACTGCAATCTGGATTCATACACGAGTGGGGATAAGAACGGTTACGTTCTTAGTGGGAACCCGACGTGGTCTCTATGGTTCATTTACTCGGGCATAATGCAGGCCACTCAGGAGAACCTCTAAGGGTCATGCATACTAGATCCCTACTGTTTATTATCTATAACCTACGTCCTGAGCAGCTTTACCTAAGTTACCAGGTGATGAGGTCACTAGTCTTGTCATTACCTAGGCTTCGTGCTCCTTAACCTTGCGTTACTATTAAGAATGTACTAGTCATCTCAGGTCTTTTCCTAGATGATACATAATGCATAAACAGTTATAAATACATATCTGCATACATACTGACATACATATATACATCCATTCATTCACACATGTGCAACTACATAGTGCATGGGGGACTTTGGGAACCTCTTACGCATACCTTTTACTACATAGTGCATGGGGGCTTGCCCGGGTTAGCATCGTTTTTCTCTAGCCCTTCGCTCATGCAACCGCGGCCTTACGATTACAACCACTTCTATTCCCAACTTGACGACGACCTAGCTGAGCTCACACCAGAGTGGTTGCTAACCACCGATGGGGTCTAGTGTCCATCGCCGCCAATCAAGCGGGCTAACCTCTACTAAGTAGGAGGAGGGGGTTGGCCCTTGCGACGCAACCAAGTGTTGGGCTTCTCTTCTTTATCTTATCTTAGGTATGATGTCAACCTTTCTTTCTTTCTTTCGTACTTTCTTTTCCTTCCTTATGTCATTAACCTTGTTAGCCAATCCACCCTTTTGGGACTAGCGAGGTAACACTACTGACCAATCTACCCTTTTGGGACTGGTGAGGGGTGTGTCTGTAAGACTTTTTCCAAGAGAGGGACTTCCTATCACATAACTACATGCTTGTTCCCTAACGTTCCATTATGATCTTTAAGCATTAGTTGATTGACTTCTAATTTCTAGGGTTGCCCTAACACCTATACGACAACCTGGTCCTCATGATGCATGCTTTGATATACAATAATAAGCATATGCTCACTCATTGGATCCCTTAGAACCACTAAAGTCTCAAGTTTTTCAAGTTTCATTCGAATGTCTAGGGTTACATTGGAATGAAATCCCTACTAGTGCTTTCATTTGATTGAAATGGGGTTTCATTCGATTGAAATCCTCTTCATGCTTTCATTCGAATGCTATGGAATTTAATCGACTGAAATCCTAAGATTTTCTTTCGTTCGACTGAATTGGAATTCAATCGATTGAAAGCTTGAATTGTCTTTCATTCGATTGAAAACTCTATTCAATAGATTGAAAGCTGTAAAACTTGGTTCCCCGAGACTTCAGTTCTCATTTTCCCCAGAAACCTACTGTTCCTAGGGTTTCAATTAGAACAGTTATGCATTTCATTTGTCAAAATATCCCAAAACCCCTTTTTACCCTGAAATTCCCCAAAATCCTACTTAACACTTTTACAGTCAAACATACAAAATAACACATACTATTATAAAATTAAACCACATAGACAGTGGGCTCAGAGTTACCCACATCCGATGGAGATTCCGTTTGGATAGCTTCGATGCCGGTAACTCCCTGGTTGCAACGGCATGCTCCGGCGATTTTTCTGAGATTCTAGCAAGAAACCGAGATGTATCAAAATGGGACCGGTGTTTGTGAAAATGATTGAAAGTAATATAAATTTTCTGAAAGTTACGTGGCTATACATAGCCATACACAGTACCTTTTCCCTTTTCTTTTTCCTTTTCCTTTTCTAATTTTTCTTTCTTCTGCTGTTGTTAATTGTATTACTACTACTACTACTACTATTATTATTATTATTATTATTATTATTATTTATTATATAAATATCTACAGAAAGGTTAAGAAACCTTACCCGGTCTGGCTCCGGTTTCATTTGATCGCGTTTTGTTCTTTAAAAGCAAAAATTGATTCTGAAAAAGAAGAGTCTGAAGATGATGATTGTGAGAACATGAATCTCTTAGTCAAGAATCTTGGAAAATTCTTCAAAAAGAAAGGCATGCTGTTTGGTCAAAATAAAAGATTCATAAAGAAGAACGATTCATCTTCTTCTCAAATATTCACATGCTTTGAGTGCAGAAAGCCCGGACATATTGACGCTCACCAAAACGTCGTTAGATTTTAGTGCACGATCAAATAATAATTTATAAATCAAGAAAACCCCAAAAACGTAGTAAAGGGGGTTAACCTAGGTCATTTCCCAAAGAAGCAATTTAGAACCAATTAATAGTTAAGTAAATCGGGGGTTTTGTTGATGAATTTAAAAGAGATCAAAACGAGAGTAAAACACAATGATAAAAGCAATATCCTGCATACGGCATTACTAGATCAAGGATTAATTTTCTTCGGTTCCTGATTTAATTATTCATGAAAGGAGGTGTTGTTTATTAGTTGAAATCTCTAACTAATATGCAATTTACTTAAGAAACTACGATCGTCAATCTCTTTAGCATTGTTAATACTGGTATTAAAACCAAGATCTTAGCATTAAGACCCATATTAATTAAGCACCAATTGCACAACCTAATCAAATCTAATTAGTTCTCTGAAAGTTCCTTAATCATAGTTTAATAAATCATACAATCGTCAAGATTCATTAACTTAGATTAAACCTTAACTAACAACATGCAATTGCTATATCATTAATTAAGGGCGGAACGATTCATGCATAATCATTAAGCACAAGACCTTGAATTAATCTTTAATCTAGCGTTACCGCATGCACGATATTAAGACACTACTCCTCCATGGTTGGAGGATTAAAACTCAAAGTAAGTAAAGAGAAAGAAAGAGTAAATAAAGAGAAGGAAAGAGTAAATGGCAATAGAAGATTGGAACAATAGAACCTGGATTAAATTTGGCAGAACTTCGCTACAATTCTTGAAAGATCACAAAGCACTCTAACATAAACCTAAGTGCTTTAAGAATAAAATATAAAAAGTGTAGAATAAAAAGAAAAGAAAAGAAGAGTTCTCGGCCTAGGAGAACTTGGGGGGAGGGTGGAAGAGATGCCCAAAATGAATACCTTGGCCTCCTATTTATAGGCCAAGGTTCGACAGGACCGCTCAGCGGTTTAGCACCGCCACTGAGCGGTTTGAGGCTTATCACTGAGCGGTCTAGGCGGTGGTGCTGAGCGGCTGAGTCAAATCCGGTGGCTTACGCGGCTTCATTAAATGCTCTGGTCAGCTTTAGCAGGGCGGCGCCGGAATCTGAGCTGGCTCCAGGCTGGCGCATTAAATGCGCCGGTGCAAGTTGGTACTTTCGCTGAGCGGTTCTTGTTTAACCGCTGAGCGGTTGTGCTTATATTTGCCATCTTGCTTCTTTCCTCTTTTTCCCTTGGCCACATCTTTTCTTCACATCTTCAATAATCTTTTTAAACACTCATTTCCTGTAATTAAAAATAGAGAAAACTACAAAAGCAATATTAAATACTAAGAGTAAAATAATACCTAATCTTACTGTTTTTCTTAATTTATCTCAAACGAAGACAATGTGTAAAAACATATTGATTAAGTGTTAAACCCACACATTTAAGTATGCATTTGTTCACTTATAGAGTAATAATAACTTAGGGTACAAAATCTACTTATCACATATCAAGTCCGATTGTCCAAACATCCAAAGGAAGAAGAATGGATTCAGAGACAAAGTGGACAACAAACATAAGAAGGGCAAGAAAGCATATGTAGCATGGGAAGACAATGATATCAGTTCTTCATCAGAATCTGATGATGAAGAAGCTTAGATCGCATTGATGGCAACTCATGATTCTGACAACGAAAATGATGAGGTTAGTTCTGATAAACTCTCTTATGAAGATTTACAAGTTGCTTTTGAATGCATACAAGAAATATGTTTAAATTTTTCCAAAATCTATGCTAAGAAAGAAGAAGTAAACTTGATTAAATCTAAGGTAGAAAACCAAGATGCTTGCAAGAAGTGCATAACTTTAGAAACTAAAGTAGATAATCTTCAACAAATTGTATGTAAATTTGAAAAAGGCAAGCATGGGTTAGAAGATATTTTAAGCATGCAAAGAAACACAAAAGATAGAAGTGGATTAGGTTATACTCCACAAAAGGGTAAGAATGATGTAAAGAAAACTTTGTTTGTGAAGGCTAGTAATCCACAACCTTATCTGCATGCAAAGAAAAATGTTTTACAATCTAAGCCTAAAACTAATGATAATAGTAAAGTAAGAAACAATAACTATCATATGTCTACTTCAAAGCCTATTTCTAAACCAAATAACTACTATGCTTCGAACAAGTATTTACCAAGGAAAATTCAATTGATTCCTAAAAGAAGGTATATATGTAGTTATTGTTGTTTAGAAGGACACACCAATAATGCTTGTTATATCAAGAAATATAGTGTTCCAAATGGTCAAAAGAAGTGGGTTAAGAAAGGTTCTAACAAACAAGGACCCAAAGTACATTGGGTACCTTATACTCATTTCTAAATTGTTTTGCAGATATGTATGAGGACAGCAAGTGACTTATGATACCTTGATAGTGGCTGTTCCTCACACATGACGGGAGACAAAACAAAGTTCTCATTTCTTATGCCAAGAAACAAAGGATTTGTAAC
>QANU01079914.1:166285-176794 GCA_003254905.1 Nissolia schottii | reverse complement strand
GGTTTCATTTTCCGACGGTAAAATGATTACCATCGACCACTTTACCGTGTGTTCGCGTCCGACAGTAATGCCGACGGTAAAACCGACGATAATGTCGACGGTAATGAGCTATTTTCTTGTAGTGTTCCATGAGCGTACCAAACACATTGAGATTGATTGTCACTTCATTCGTCAACACATCTTGCGTGGTGCCCTCCACCTCATCTCAATTGGAACCCTTGATCAACCTGCCGACATATTCACGAAAGCACATCATCCCGGTCGCTTCAACACTTTGGTCTCCAAACTTAAGTTGATTTCATCAAAGACTACTTGAGTTTGAGGGGGGATGTTAATAATTGTATTTAATTATAAATTGATTTGATTTGATTTGATTATAATTTGTTCTTGGCCGTTGTATTTTGGCCGTTAGGTTTTCAACCTATTAATAGGCTTAGCCTCCATGTATAGAATACACATCGAAATATATAGATATACATAATATTCTCCGACTATTATTTCTCACATGGGGATGAGAACACTACGTTCTCAGTGGGAAACCTTAATCGTCGTAACTCGTTTCATACTCAATTATGATTCTGCCACTCAGGGGTCTCTCGGTGTAACAATTATACTATAGTCCTACTAATTATTAATATCCATACTAAGCCTGAGTAGCTTTATCTAAGTTACTAGGTGATCAGTGAATCTATTCTTCATTATATACGTCATCTGTCTACGAATCTATTTCCTAGCTCAACATCATCATACGATTCATATAGCTATACTACTACATCAAAATCCTCATCATACAATTCACATACACTAATACATCATCATCATCATCTTTGGAAATTCATTTGAAATTCATTTTACTCCACGGTATAAGGCAAGCCTTAGTAGCAGTTCTGCCCTCGTTCCTTGTAGCTGTGGCCAGACCGCTACAACCACACATTACAGCTCACATTGTGGAGGCCAGGTCGCGCTAAACCTGAAAGGTCTCACCTGCAGTGTCTTGACCCCGTAATTGTCACCAACCACGACTGAGGTGGCCATCAAACGGATGGCGTGGGGGTCGGACCTATGACTCGACCGGAACTAAGACCTTCCCCAAAAGTCGAGCCCTCGGCCCTTTTAGAGGGAGTTTTTCCCATCATCATCATCATCATCATCATCATAGGCACAATTCATATATAAAAATCACAATTCATCATCATAAAGCAGTTATATCCATTCATCATCTTAAAGCAACAATTATAACTCATATCATCATTTTCATCCTAGCTATTGAAAGGTCATCACCTTACATCCTAACCTGCAACACTGCATACTCATAAGCATCTAACATTCCTCATATTGGCAAGCATCATTTTATAATTCTACCTTATACTCTTCCTAGTCTAAATCATTTAACACGCATAACATCATATAACTCATAAGCATATCCCTATTATTTCTTGAGTAATTACCGTTCAAAATCCCATGTCATCATCTTCGTCATTTATCACCAACCTCTATCATGTATTACCTCATATTAACATAACATTTAACATATAATATATCACCTAATTTCAGGCTCAACATCTTCATAAACATAAACCAACCTAATTCTAACAATTATTCCAATAAATTACCAGACCTATAGAAACTTCCAGATACAAGTATAATAAATAGAAACCTTCAAGAACATCATTTAGCAATTAAAAGCCAACATATTCTAACACAAAACATAGCACAACCATCGTCATAAGCAATTTCCTAGGTATTTATCATAATATTTCACGCCCTAAGGAATATAATTTCATGTCTCAATCATTTCTCATCATAATCTCATATTTTCCTATCAATTACCTCATAAATCACATATAGCATGTATATCTCACATATTCACATAAATTCCATGGAAATTCATCAAAGAAGACATATAGCAAGAAACCTAGCATATTCTAGCATAAAATATTACATGGATATCATCATGCAACTTAGCCTAGCATAATCTATCACAAAACATATTATAAACATCATCAAACATTTTAGAACCACATAGACAGTGGTTAGAACAGTTTACTCACTTTTTTGAGCGTTTTGAAAGTTGCGAGAAAAGACCCCCATAAACCTTGAGGCGATCATGCTATTTTTTCTAAATCTAATGGCATAACCACAGAGTACACAAGCGGAGCAAAAATAAATTTAGCAGTATGAAAATATGAATTAAGGGCACAGGGGAATGGCCTTCAAAAGGCGTATATAACATATGTATATATAAGGAACCTGAGGCGGTGCATCATGCCGCCTCAGTTAGATTTTTATTATTATATTATTATAATATTATTAATATATATTATTATATGTTACTATACTCACATATACATATGTACCCTTTTTGCTTTTTATTTCTTTCTCTGGCGGTGAAAATGGAATGTGCATGGCCTTATTTCTATGATAAATTTTGATTATGTTTAATCGTATTTTGTCGTTCGTAATTTCAGTACTTTGTGTATGGCTGTCTGAAAAATATTTTGGATATACTGTTATGACTTACTAATTTTTTCCTATTATTTATTTAATTTTATTTGAGCATTTTTAAATTTATTTTCATATTAGTATATTTTACGGACTCCTTTGCGTCAGAATTAAATTCTAATAATAACTGAAAATTGATTCGGACCTTATAGGACTCCACGAAATTGCAAAATTATTATTTTAGCTAATATTTCAAGGATTAAGGTTAATAATTACATTTTTCAATTTTATTAATTTATTCTTATTTAATTATTATGCGAAATCTTCGTAAGGAAAAAAATCGGGATGTTACAATGATACAGGTTGACCGTCTCCTTCATCCTCCGATGACACATACACAAGGTTCAGATCTTGCTTTGGTCTCTCCATAGGCATCGAAGTAGAGAACATCAATCCCACCAGAGCAAGTCTCGTATCAAAAACAGAGGACCACCCTACCTGCTAGCCTGCCAGGTTTTGGCCGTCACAGCAGAGATCTTTCCTCCAATGGCTGGTAACCCCCTATTTTGTTTTATTTGATTAATTTTGTCTGCAAGTCCTCGCAGATATTGGAGAAAGAATTGAATCTTAAGAAAAGGGTTTAATTTGATCGAACAAGCTCGCTCAAGTATTGATAGTTTTAGACTTCCCTTGTAGATGAGTATTGATGATGGAATGAATAAGATGTGGGTGGAGTTAGACATGCATTAGAAAGAAATCAAGATAGTCAGTCTAGTAAGACTCCCTTTGATCACCAAAATTCCATAATAAGGCACAACTATATATAAACTTTATATATTAATAAAAAAAATCTCAATGGAGACACGTTTCCATCATTTCCTACACAAATCCATTCCTGGCAAAAAGTTTTGTTTGGAATTGTGATCCAATTTCATTACGACTAACACTTGTCGCCTAAGGCAAATTTTTTTGCCAAATATATGGTACTCTCATTTTTTTATGTAATATTTATTATTAAATTTTTTATTTATGCATCCAAATACATTTAATCAACAATGTATCTAAAACGTTAAAAACAACTAAAAGTAGATTGAGGGAGTAATCAACGTAGTACTGTAGTATAAGAAGTTAAAAACTAAACGATGTTAATCTAGTAGTATTGAACTGTCACTATGCATGCACTAAAACTTACTATAGAAGGCTCAAATCAATATCGGTTATTAGGTTAAAGCAATTAATTACACAAAAGTTTGTGTTAGAAATGAACGTAAGTGAAATATATAATCTCTTTCATCAGCTATAAATATAAATACGAGAGAAATGTTATTTGTACTAATTTTACATGAAATATTGTGTTGATTTATTACTTATTTATCATTAGATTAAATCTTATTAAGTGTGAGTCTCTTTGAAATTTCATCTAATAATGTACATGATATAAATCGACACAATATCTTATATAAAATGACTTCAAATAACATACATATATGTTTCATACTCCATCCGTTCTTCAATGTTAGTCATTTTTACTTTTTTAGATCTATCAAAGGACGAGAGGAGCTGCGAGTATTTATGTAAACCTTATATGTTGCTTTGTCCATCAAAATCAACAACTTCTACGTTTCATTTGTCATATGTCATATGTCCACACAATATATCTCAAAAATTTTAGTTGATGAGTATAATCAATTAAATAATTTTATATCTTATAACAATCTATCCTCTTGTGCAAAAGTCATTTAAACTTAAAACATAAACAATAATTTGGTAGAAGCACTAATAAATCAATTAATTTACTGTAAAAACTCAGATAGCACGTGAAGAACTCAATTTATTCAGAAAAAACACGTTGTCGAAACATCATTTTACATTATCAATACACATCCTGCCGACAATATAAAGTTATACCAAGGTTTATATTAAACCTAGCTAACCCTAGCTTATCTGCTTATCATTATAGGTAACTATATCAGCTTGAGCACAGAGAAGGCACCCATATCAACTCAAGGCCTTGACATGCATGATTGCAGACTGTGTAATTAATCATCTTTGTGAAGACCAATGTAATAATAATATTCCCAAACGTTATGATTGTCTTTCTGCTTCGCTAGCATGACAAAGTTATGGCATCAGCAAACATGTCCTATATATGTGAAGTGGCAAAGGATTTAAATAAAACAGAATCTATATATATATATATATATATATATATATATGATTCCAATTTTTATGTTAAAATTGGAAAGAGAACAAATGCACTATATTTGGATTTGAAAGATATTAAACTTAACAGTGTAAATTATGTGTATATACAGCAATATATCGGCTCGATCTTCCAAAATTTCATGGTCTACACTCACATATACATATCTGGCGTCATTTGCACCACGTAATTCATCTGCAGCCAGAAAGAGAAAGAGAAAAGAAAACTCTATAATGTGCTACTAATTGCTGCACAAACATATATATGTACTACAAATCAACTTCACCATCAAGCTTTCTGAGATTTTGACTTGAAGAAAAGCATCAATAGCTAGCTCCACTCACCTTATTTGGGGACAACGTCACTAGACACTTTTCATGGAATATTTTAAAGAGAGCATATAATTATATAAGAGTAAATCCCTAAATTAGTCCCTTTTAAGCTTTGCATCTAGGGTTGTACACAGATCAGGTCGTGTCGGATTGGTTTTGAGATGAAAAATTACCCAACCTCAGTATACAACAATCGGATGGGATTGGGTCGACAATTTTCAATTTTTTAGGTACAAAACTCAATCTAACATTTTATTTTTAAATCTTTTATTTTTAAAAAAATTATATTGTATGAGATAAACTTACATGGTAAAAATAATCATGTGGAAAAAAATAAAAATATTATATTATAATATTAAAAAGAAAAAAACAATTGGGTAATCAAGCCGACGAGTCAGGCTAAGTTTGGAAGTCAACCACCTAAACATCAATGCTACTAATATTTCGATCAATTAGGTTTTACCTGACCAAACCCACCTAAAAGCCTTTGGGTTGGTTCAGGTTGGCGGGTTGACTTGACCTATTGTACACCCCCATTTGTGTTGCGTAAATTAGTCTTTACAAATCAAATAGACAAATATGTTCCTACTAAATCCAACCGTAGGACATAATGTCTCTCTAGTAAAGGGTTCAAATTGATCGTTAATGAAAATCAGAGACTAATTTGTCCTATATATCATTTTAGCAGGGACCAATTTGAAGTGTTTATTGATCATGGACTCACTTGTCTTGCATTTTCAATTGGCATGAACCACATACGTTATGAATTTCTTTTCTAGATGGATCAATTTGTCTGACTCAAAGAAGGACCAATTTTGAGGTTTACTTGTTTTATATTATATGCCAAGAAACATACTTCCCAAAAGTCAAAATTATTGGGTGGAGGTTCACTATCTTGTTAAAATTCATCTTATTTACATATATAAAAAGGAGGTGGAAATGAGAAAAAAAGTAAACTCTACGTTATTTGGCCATAGAAAATCTGATTATACCTTATTAAAATCTATCTCTCTTAAAATATATTTCAAACTTAGTTCTTTTATAACTCAATAAGTTGATAGTTCATAAGCTCGTGAGTCAAGGTTTTCAACTCACTTATTAATTAAATGAGTCAAACTTAAATTTTACTATATTCATCAAAAATCGACGAGTTGGCTTGAGATGTGGGTGTGGGTTGCGTGTGTGTAAGTCAAATAAATAGTATAATTTTAAAGATGAACTATAATATAGATTATGGTGGGTTGGTTATGATTAGGGAATGTGACTCGATAATTTTGTATCATGTGCATAGTATATAGACTATCTTAAAAATAGGATATGCATTTATGGTTAAATAATATTACTTAATTATTGTAAGCTTAAAAAGACTCAATTTATATCATACTCAGGCTGCTTTTTTTATGATTAAAAGAAAAATTGGGCAAAAAGGTACAAGTGTAGAGTCATTCACCGAAATTTAATAATGTTCGACTTAGGTAGATTATACGTCATTATAATCTCTTAAGAAAAAACCATATAACAAAACCCAAGAAGGAATAAAAGAGAAGAACAAAATGACTAATAGAATCCCAAATGCAAACCCTAAATTCAAGCCACCTTACCGAGCTTGACCTAAAATTTTAGCTTATATTTGTTATCGAACCGAATCTAGATGAAGCTTTTACTTTTATTGAATTGAGTCATGTGTGTTGAGGTCAGCTCACTTCTAACCCTAGAATCTAGATACATGTGAAAATCGTGTATTTCAAAAATAAATTATGGTGAAGAAAATGGTCTTGGAGTGATATTCATCTAATCATGTCTCCGAATATTGTTTCTCCCTTTTTCTGATTCCAATTGATCTTTGGCTTCTCTTGCACAAATCCCAGCTTCCTTCCTATAACAAAAGTAATTAAAATAAGATCCAAACATGTGAAAGTATAAGATTTGTCTTCACAGGGAGGAAAAAAAGATCAAGATATTGGCAGACAAGCGTGGAATCGATCAACTGCAGTATTGGATCGACGAAATTCATGTAATCTAATACTTCATTAGTGTAACCTAAGTAGCGTATATTGCAAAAAAAGAAAAAACCTTAGTAAAATTATTATATAGTACATATACATCATTAAAGAGAAATCATTAAACTTTGAGAATACTTGGATTCCATGTTTCATACAAAAACATCCTATTGTCATTAAGCCAACAAACAATTTATAATTATATATATTGTCCCACCACCTAAGGGGCTAAGGTCAAAGAAATATTGAATCTCTGCAACATGTACAACTCTTACCTACAATCGAAGCAAAACGCCAAATAATACATATCCATCACTTTTTCCATCAGATAAAAAGAAAAGGGAAAAAAGAAACACTTGAACAGTATATATTACTATTCAAAATTTAACATGCATGAAACAAATTCATCGTTTTATTTCAACAATATGTCGGAGATAAGATTCTCCTCTAAAAAATCCCTATCAATGGTGATTTTTTTTTTTAAAGTTAGATATATATTGCATTTATTTCAGAGAAAAAACAAATACAATTGTGCCACGAGGGTCGGTACATTAAAACACCAAGAGGAAAATTATCATGTATGTATAGACAGCACAGTCATACCACGAGTCTAATGAAGAGAAATGAAAAGATAAAAAGAAACATAAACCTAAATTACTAAGCTAGGAATAATTCAAGCAAAATGATATGTGATGAGAAAATAAGCGATAGGTACCTAGAATGCACATCTTGAAGCATGGCGAGTCAATTCACTCCCGAAGAACTAATTTCATTTTGGTTTAATTAATTACATATCCATGGTGAATTTGCATAATTTGAAGTGTTAATTCTTATACAGGCTTGATTAATACATTATAAGATCGGCATTATAAAACTTATGTATAAAATGTTCAAAATTAAAATCGTTTTTATTGCTCATGAGGTGTCTATTAGTTATGACGACTAATCCTTTTTTAAAACTTTAAGATCATTGGAATGAGTGTGTTTTTTTCATACACACGATCAAGAATTGAATCATTGTCCAACTTAAAGAACTAGTCATTTATCAATTGTGCTAAACTTTGTTGGTCATAATCGGTTGTTATTATTAAAGTGTTGCAAGTGAATGTTGTTGAGAGACATAAGACCATTTTATGTTCTTTTATTAAAGTGTTGCAAGTGAATGTTGTTGAGAGATATAAGACCATTTTATGTTCTTTTACCCACCAGTTTAAACTTTTAAAAATATGATTCTTGATCTAAAAGGTATCAGAAAACTTTTATATATGACTAAAAGGTTTAGAGTTTAATCTCTGCTAACTCTCTATATCCAAATATTACTCATGTTTTAAGCTAAAAGAGTTATTGCATTATGAAACCTATTAAGATATAAAATCATTTAATAAACTAAAATTGAACTCCAACACAAGAGAGAGGTGGACTTGTGCAATATTATTCGTGATTCAAGTCTAAAATAGCTCCTGAGTAAGGAAATGTATTAAGATATAAAACCCTTCCATGGCTGTTCTTGAAATGTGTAAGTGAACAGCATCTGCACTTGCGTCCACCAAAAACAGATTCCAGTGCTCTCATTCTGCATTATCAGTGCTACTACTCACCCTTGTGACCCTATATGAAGTTATAAAAGGTTTATATCAAACCTATAGCTAACCCTAGCTCAGCCCCATATCACTAAATGTAACCAGATCAGCACGCGCAATTAGAGAAGGCACCCCATTTTCGACAAGATCTTTACATGAATACAGACGGTGTGGTTAATCATCTCTATGAAGACCAATGTAAAGATAGAGTCTCACGTTGCTTAAAAATAAGGTCATATAGATTTTATAAAAATAAGGCAACACTTTTCTTATGAGTTTCAACATAATAGAAATAGGGATCAATATTATAGACATAGTTATGGGCATCAACATAATGAAGATAGGTATGAACATATTCTCTCTATATATATCAACATAATGGATATAGATATCAACATAATGAAATAAATATCAACATATTATAAAAGTATATTTCATTATGTTGATACCACATTTTTTAAAGAGATTGAGAGAGAGAGTGATTTGATGGCCGAGAGAAAGTAATTAGATTTTTTGATTGTATTTTGTGATATCATGTACATGTATTTTAGTTCTTGGTTCTTAGCATGTAACAGTAATAATAATATTGCCAAACTTTTTACGCAGGCAAAGAAGAAATTAAATATCTTCGGCCTAGCTACTTGCAATGTACGACATGATCCCAACACTATGGCGGCAACAAGAAATATTGTCCTATAATTATATACATGTGAACTGGCAAAGGAATAATATCCGATTTGTGTATGATTCCAATTCCAATTTCTGTGCTAGAGATTCAAGAGAACAAAATGCAATTGCACTTAACAGTGTAAATATGTAGCACTAGCTCTTCCAAAATTCCGTGGCCAATACATTACACAAATATCTGGCGCCATTTGCACCACGTAATTCCCCCCGCAGACAGAAAGAGAAAGAGGGACCTATGGCGTGCTACTAAAATTGCTGCATAAATCATGTGTACGACAAATAAATCTAGCTCAAGGGGTGGATAATTGAATTGAATTCTTCTTTAAGATAGTCTTATACCATATTGATAATTGAATTAATCTAACTTAACCCTAAAATTTAACTCAAGGAAGAGAATGACTTTGGACTGATAAAGACTAATACACCATGGTATAAAAAGAACCATGCACCACATGAGATATACACTATTGATCATTATTGGAAAAAAAAAAGTGATAGGGAGAGAAGAATGATCAATGGTAAATACTTCCCGTGATGCATGGTTCTTTTTACACCATAGAATATACAAGAATTTTTCAACTATTGATCCTTTATATGTAAGTAACGTGAGATTTCCAAAAAAAAAAAATCTGACTCATATATGATATATACAATAAAAAAAAAATTAACGACACGCACTATCTTGTAACATGCTTAAAAAAAATCTACGTGACAGGATCAATTTCCAAATATCAACTTCTCCGTCAAGCCATTTTTTTTTTTTTTTGAGATATTGACTTGAAGAAAAGCAAGATCACTAGCATATCTCCACTGACTTTACTTGAGGCAAAGTCACCGGTCACTTGTCATGGCAGATTTGAGAGAATTGAGAGCATTGTAATATTTTACAGCATCAAGGGACAGTGACAGGCCCAATATAGAGAGATGAGATATGCATGTGCATGTGTGTGTGTATGTATGTACACAACACATAATTTACCTTGTTTGTTATAGCTAGAGGGGAAAATTAAGCTTTCTGTTGCACAAAGCAAATGAAGTTTCCTTCCTTATTAGGACTCCTACAATATAGTTTCCAACACCACAAAGTCACCAAAAACAAAATCGCAAAGTTGATTTGTTTGGTAACACGTAGCTTTCAAACGGATCCTGACCGTCAACAACAATAGTGCGAGGATAACTAACAGCTGAGACAAGGAATTAAGCTGGGGAGGGACTTACATGTTGAAAGGGACTGAGGAAATCGTGTTGTGCCCCCCCCCCCCCCC
>QANU01079914.1:25826-163703 GCA_003254905.1 Nissolia schottii | reverse complement strand
GAACTTTTTGGGAAACTAATTAGATTTAATTAGGTTGTGCAATTGGAACATAATTGATATAGGTTTTTAATGCTGAGATCTTAGTTTTAATTCCTATATTAATAAATGCTTAGGGGATTGACGATCGTAGTCTCTTAGGTGAATTGCGTATTAGTTAGAGATTTCAACTAATAAACAACATCCTTCTTATGAATAATTAATTAGGAACCAATGACAATTAATCCTTGATCTAGAAACACTGTATGCAGGATATTGTTTTTTTTTTTATCATTGTTAACTGACTTTTATTTTGTTTTCTTTTTATTATTATTCATCAATCCAAACCCCCCCTTTTTTTAATTGCAATTTTAATTGATTCTAATTGCTTCCTTGAGAGACGACCTAGGTTAGCCCCCTTTACTACGTTTTTGGGGTTAATTTAGTTTTCTAAATTATTATTTGATCTCGCGCTGAAATTAACGACGTTTTAGTGTGTGTCAATGAGTCTCCCTTAGGGCTTCACCAACATTTTTGGAATGATTATATAGGGGTCCTCTTTCGGAGGTTGTAGTTGGTCTTTTAATTCTAAGTTGCAAAAAAATAATAATAAATATATTGATGTATTGCAATGAGTAAGAAGTCTAGCTACTACTAAATCTAGGCAAATTCTGTTTGAATTCTTACACATATTTTTAACGGTATAACACTACTTCCTTCATTCTCAAACAAGTTTGTGCTTGGAAAAGTTGTGAAATCGGACTTATTTTAATTATTTTTAATAATAATTTTTTAATGTAATTGATTACGTAAAAATCAATTTATGTTTGCATATTTGAACTAAAAAGTATTTTTAAGATAATTTAGCTTGTTTGGATAAAAAAAAAAAAAAGATGTTTTGTATGATAAAATTATTAAAAATGGTATGAAATAACTATTTATATTATATAATATTTGAGAGTTAGAGTCAATTTGATAAAAATATAACATCGTATGTACTGTGCATAACAACTTTACTAACTGTAATCCATTTTATCTTTCACTTTTATGATTTTGATACATTAAAAAATTAATGTATCTCAACACAGTGTTCAAATACATTAATTTTTGAACCTATCTATAAAATAAAAGCAACAAATAAAATTGACAATTCAGCCTAAGATTATTTTTCAAAAAATAGATATTATATCTTAGAAATTTTTTTTACTTAAATATTACTTCTACCATCTAATATTATATGTTACTTTTAACACAGACACATAGTTTAAAGAATCAATTAATGTTTACATGTTTTAGAAAAATATCAAGTATTTAAACTAAATTACCCTTAAAAAATTTTAGGGTATTGTGTAGAGTAATAAGTATAGTGGGGGAGAGTTAAGTTGTACTCATGATAAATAAGGACAAAATAAAAAAAAATAACATTTAACACTTCTTTAATCTACCCAAGTAACATTTAAGATTGGACAAAAATGATATATTTTACCAAATAAGATAAATTTTGTCAAAACAACATTTTGAAGGGAAAAAAAACCTTTTTAGCATGTTCCCAAACATGCACTCTCTGTCTACTTTTGAAAATTTATTTTTTTTAATAAATGATTGTCCATTTTTAAAATTTAGGTAATATTAATTATTAATTTTTCAATTATACGTACCCCTATTAAATAAGAGTACCGAAGGGGAAAGACTAAGAGGAAAGATAGATAGTAGTACAAAAAAAATAAAAAAAGATTGAAAATGATTTAGTCTAATTTTGTGAAGTACTCCTAAATTTTATAATATTGATTAGAATTTCTCAATCATTCCTTAATTCACTTGCGCATTTAATTTGAAAGTGGATAATTTTTTAAAAGTCATTGTAATACTTTTATATATTTTTTTATTCAGCAGAAAAAATGTACTACTTTTATATGTGCCCTCATCAATAGTTATATTATTGTTGAAATACAAAAATTGTAGAACTTCAATATATTCATGATTGAGAAAAATATATGGTCTCTCTATTTTAATTAATTTATACGTCAATTTAAGGTTTACACATAAATTAAAAGAAATGATAAATGATCGAGACAATTGTACAAAATAGACTAATTAATTTGACAAAATTATTCCTGTTATGAAAATTATTTTAATATTTCACACTCCACTTTGTCATTAATATATATATGCCAAAGGGTAATATTGAAAATAAATATTAATGGCATTTTAACATTCTAAATAGACCTATAAAAATGTGTATGTTTTAATTTATTTGACAAAAATTAATTAATTTAAAAATGCAATTCTCATCTACTTGTACAAATGTTTCAAAATGATGAGATTCTTAGAAGAAAAAAAATATTTTTTCAGAAGTTAAAAGGAATAAATTCTCTGAAAGATCTGATTTCATCTTTTTCATGTTATTCCAAAAAAAATTTGACATAACTTTTGTAGAACTAAAACAAACACACCCAATTAAAATCCTAAAAAATCATAAATTGATAGATAAGGTGAAACGAAGAGAGTAGATACCAAATATCTTTGCAACATACATTGAGTCCATGAAACAAAATTCATTTTACAAGCAATATGATAAGATTAATATTATATTATGAAAAAAAAATTGTAATTCTAACACGTCATCGTTTATACAGTCATTAACTTTGGGACAACTCATGAAGAGTGAGTCTCAGACTCTCTTTCTTATATTTTTTTCCTATTTATGTCATGCCTCCCTCCTTTCTTTCTCTCATTTCTTCCTTTCTCATCTCTAATAGCACAATTTCCCATGCACGTCTTTCTCCCTGGCCTTTGTATTCTTCATAAAAAAAAAAAAAGCATAAGATATTCAAATTTTAGACTTATTTAGTTTAATTAAGACTTGTTTTGATAACGTGGTTTTTTTAGATTGGTTGACTTTTTTATGACTCTCAAAAAGTTACGTTCTATAATTTATACATAAATAGTATTATTTGATAAAAAAAAATTATAAAACTAATTCTCAATAAATAGATATTAAGATTATGTTTGAAAGAATAGAAATGTAGGGAGTAATAAAGAATAGAATAAATGATCATTGTTTAGAAGAAATTTAAGTGGAGGGAGTGAAATTACTGAGAAGGATTAGTTTATTATTCTCTTATCACCTAAAAATAAAACTCTCATTTTGTGACCCTTCCTTCAAATTGGGGAGTCAATGAAAAAATAGAACATTTTCCTTCTGTTTTATCATTAAACATCCAAACAATTGTTAGTCATGATCGACTTGTGTCCCTCCTTGCCTTACCCATCATTTCCCTTTCATTACTAATCACTCTTTTTTTTTTTTTTTTCAGTAAACATTATTAGCCACTCCCTTCCGTCAACAATAAAACTCTTAAACATAGTCTAAAGAAATATATTTGGTAAATATATTATACAGTTGTTCTTTATATCTAAAATGATTATACTAAAAATAAATATCAAAGAAAGTAAATAATTATTATAATTTAATTTTATGTTAGTCTTTTAATTTTTAGAAAGTACGAGTCAATTTTAAAAAGCTACTCATTAGAACTTTCAAGAATACCTCTAAATATTTAAAATCAACGATAAAAGAACTTTAACTTTTTTACCAACCACAAAAGATTAACTTATGTTTTTATGAAATCGTAAATACTCTCTCAAAAAACTTTACTAAATTTCATTTAAGTATGTGTTTAATTTTTCATTCGTAGCCCTCCGAATCAATTTTGACATGTTAAAAGTGACTATTTTTTATTTCTTTAATCAACCAAAATCAATTTTGACATCCTCCCACCAAAAATCTAATCACACACTTAGTAGTAAACCCATCATTTATGACAATGAGGTAGCTCTGCGAAGACGACAATGACGGACAAAGCACAAATAGAACAGAAAGAGATAGAAGGTTAAAATTGAAATGCAGGAAAGTTCCCAAAAGAAGAGAGGTGGGTGTGAGTTTTGTACCATGTCCTTGTGGTCACGATTTGACAATACTCACTTTAGTATGTATAGCTAGCTATATACGGACACATATAGCCACCTTACCTACACTCTAAAGTAGGGCAAAAAAAAGGACAAGAGGGTAGTAGTATTTACTACTCAAAGTATATTAGGTGCATTAAGGGGATTCACCCATTTATGGTCAGGGTCCTTTGCAATGACGATCTCACCTTACAAAGTAAAATGAAGATTTTTATTTTTAAATTAATAAAGTTAAATTGAGCTTTATATTTTATTTTATTGATTTAAGGATGAAAACTCTTTGTTTTATTATTTAAAGTGAAATTCTCACTTTAAAAAATTTAAATCTCATTCATGAAGTATAAGTATATGTTATAGTTATATTATTGACTTATTGTATTCAAGTCAGGAGTCAACTTCTACACCACTATTGGATTTTATAGCAAATGAAGGTTTGAAAAAGCAACGGAATATATAAAAAGAATTTACAAAACTCTATCATAGGAACTATATATGCGTTTCAAAATATTTGATAAACACCAGTAAAACACATATCAATTGTAACGTGGTCTTCATTTGCTCGTTATTGTTTGGATCAAGGACTTGAGACACTACTCAAATGAACGACCGCCCTATACCAATCCACACATGAACAAATCCTAAATAGACTTTGAGTACTAACTCGAAGCGATTCTCATTTTAATTTTAAATTGCAATCAAATCTTAATTTGATTTAAATCATTTCCTAATCACACTAGGAATAAATTTAATGATTTAAAATTAAACGCAATCAAACTCGTTTTATTATACCTCATGTAATAAAATAAAGATCTAACTTTATATTATCTCGTAATATAAATATCCGAAAATTTGAACACAATCGATCATAATTTATTATATCTCATATAGTAAAATGAAGATCCCATTTTATATCATCTCATAATATAAATATCCAAAATATATATTTTGAATTTCATATTTAATTAATTAATTAACTCAGTCTATTTATTTCATTCTTAGAGTTCAACCCAATAGGTTTATATTACGTTGGCAGCAAGCTCGATACACTATTGGACTTACCAATCATAAACGGTCTTTAGCAAGGCATTATGACTAACCCAAGTAATAATAAATAGTAAGTGCATTTAAGCGATTAATAGAATATCTCATTTATCCTTTTGTTCTACGATATCTAATTTGAACACAAGGCATGGGTAATGTCACCCTTATTTTGTTTGAACGTACTTTCTAAATCTCCAAATAATACTGACAACTCAAGTAACATATCGAGGGACCCAAAAGATATCTCCCTCTAAGAGGGGAACAAATCTCGTCTTGATTAATCATTGTCCACCACAACATATATTACATTGTATTCAATAATAACTTTTGTAATTACTCAATTAAAACTAACATTTGATTATGTCAAGACATAATGTTCCTTATGTAGGACATTGTGTCAATCTCAGGTATGAGGATCAACAGATATAACTATTATAAGATTCACTTATGACATTTTACCATTAATGAACTCATAATGGGTCTATCTACTGTTATGTTCTCAATAGATACCTATAAGTTTAACTTATCCACACACATAATTATCTCATAATTATCTAATTAAACTAGTAATAATCTTATCTCATTAAAATGAGTTAACTAGGGATATATTATTATTATATATAACATGAAAATAATAATAATAAAAGATAAAATATTTTTTTATTTAACGAAAAATAACCAAAAAATAATATGTTCCATTAAATGAGTTAGGGCATAAACATCATCAATCTCTCACTTGTACTAGGCCTAATTATTAATGTATCTAATACCCATAGACCTAACATGCAAGTCATGCTTGCCATGTGGAAGAGTCTTAGTGGATCAACAATGTTGTCATTGATTAGTACTTTGCATATCTTGACATCTTCTCTGTCAATGATTTCTCGAATGACGTGATAACGCTTGAGTATATGTTTAAATTTTTTTTATGAGAACTCGATTCTTTAGACTGCGCAATAGCACCATTATTGTCAGAGTAAAGATCCACCAGTTTTTTGATGTTGGGGACCACTCCTAGTTCATAGATGAACTTATTGATCCACGCCCCCTCTTTAGTTGAATCTGATGTTGCTATATACTTGGCTTCCGTTGTAGAATCTGCAAGCTCTGCTTGGAACTCTTCCAACTGACTGTACCTCCATTCAACAAAAACACATATCTAGACTGCGATCTAAAATCATCTATGTCAGTTTAAAAGCTTGTATCTGTGTAACCATTTACAATTAGATCTTCTTCCAAATCTCCATACACCAAGAATGCATCATTAATCTCCCTCAAGTACTTAAGGATGTTCTTGACTGCTATCCAATGACTTTCACCAGGATTTAACTGGAATCTACTCGTCATGCTCAACGCATATGGGACATCTATTCTAGTACAAATCATGACATGCATGATATATCCTATCGCCAAAGCATAAGGGGTCTTGCTCATATGGTCTCGCTCATCAGATCTCACAGGATATTGATTCTTGCTCAGATGAATGCCATGAGACATTGACAAATATCCTCTCTTAAATTCTTGCATGTTGAATCGATTCAGTATTTTGTCAATGTATATACTTAATAGTCAAATGGCAATCCAAGACAGTGAACAAATGCTTAGAAATGTACCTTACATATATCACTAACGAACATCCTAAATCATGGTGTAAAACCCTGCCTTGCGCTGAATTTTGGTGTAACATGCACCTCATACAAAACTAGTGCAAGCCTCCCCTCCATTTCGAGAAGAGTATGGCAGACCATCTCCAGCCTTGACACAATACAACAAATCCAACTCAGACCCAATGGAGATCTAGGAAATGCTGATAGCGAGAGAGACAAGTTGTTGAACACGTTGAAGAAAATTTGCTCAAAACATAGAACAAGAAGAAAAAACTAGCATATAGATACAGAACAAACCTCTAATTGATTGTAGGTGACATATGGTGCCTGTCAAACTGCAACCTTATCAGCAACAATCAGTGCAATTGAGGAAGAATCAGAAATTGAAATAACACAAAGGATTAGGGAGGTAGCATATAATCTAGTATTCCATGTCTCACCGCTCAAGCCATTTAGAGGGGATGTCGTAGACCAGTACATTCCCTTGCCTCTTTTAATTTCCAGAACATGCAAAGATACATCCAATGTTCCATGTCTCACCGCTCAAGCGATTCACAAGGGATGCCATAGGCCAATACATTTCCTTGTCTCTTATGTCAGTTGGAGTAGCTCTTGTTGTTGAGCTTGTTATTTGACTATTACATTGAAATTTATTTTTACATTGAATTTATACAAACCGATTCATGTGCATTCTTTAATTTATGTTGTTTGATTATCAATACCATCAGTGCATTGTTTCTGTATATTTGAAGGTGCTGCAGAATACCAAGCTCTAAGAGATGGAAAAAAAAAAAAATACAATGAATTCATCCAAACTGAGCCAAATTTGATCCCAGTCCACGGAGAAGAGTGCATAAGCAACCTGAACTCATTGAATCACTAGTTTTTGGAGAATGCTTATATCCACTAGAAACTAAGTAGAGAGAATTTTGAGAAGATAGGTGGTGTGTAGAGGTAACGTGGTTTGCTACAACAGAGAAACCGATAATATCAATAATTTTTGCTCTCCCAAAATCTTCTATAAGAGATAAACACTTTTAATTAGCCTTGTGATTAGTTAAGTTGGTTAGGCTATTTAAGAAGTTAGTTATGCAAAGGCTAATTAAAAGTGTTTAATTTATCTCTTATATCTTCATAGGATAGTGTAACAACTCGGAAATTATTATCAGTACACAAGAGACTAATTTTCTTACTAAAACATTTTATAATGTTTTTTTCACAAAACATGAGCTTCAAAATGAAAATAAATTGAAACTTCTTTTTCGAAATAACATAAATATAAGCTCTTAACAACTTTTCTTGAAAACATGAAATATAAACTATACATGTAAACTAAGCGATATGATCTGAAGATTCTGCTTGTGTACAACTTGCATACTCTAGACTTTGACATGAAAAATGTAAAATGATTTAACATGATCCTATTGATAGTTTCACCTCAAGGTGACTACTTACTTAAAAAATTGACGTTGTTGCAACTACTCGAAAAACCTGAAAGGTGAGATGAATGTGAGTCTTTGAAAAAAAAAATCAATGAGTAAACGATCACCCACAACACTATAGGGTGCTTAAAACATGAACATACATAATGCAATACGTAATAATACTTATCATACAAAAACCATTATGATAACATAATAATACTAATAGTAATACTTTCATGAAAACATTAAAATAAATAATATAGGGAGGTATCTAGATAGACGGATCTCGGGCATTACGACCTTGCTTAGCATGATTATGTCTAAGTATTATGGTCTTGACTTTCTAACCTAACGTGATACTAAGCATTACAGTTTTTGCTTGTGTCTGGGCTTTACTTTCTTGTCATAAGTCCATGCGTCACGTCTTGTCACTCTAATCTATATGTCTGAATCCTAACATAACATAATGACCATACAAGATACACCAGGATCAAGATAAACTATCATTGATGTATAGTTCTATATATTAGATTTAGCTCCCATAAAATAATATAAACATTGTAGCATACAATGTAATGATCCGAAAAATCGTTACCAGCAAGCAAGAGAATAACTGACATATCATAACATTTGAAATCCATGAACATACACATGCAACATGATGATCTTCATGCAATAAAACAATGGTCTCTTGCTAGTTCTAAAATGGGTTTTCTTGATTTTCTAAATCTTTTCCTAAACTATTTCATAAATAATTTCATAAACTTTATAAAGATAAATATATTTTTCATAAATAAAATAAACATGTTTCAATAAAATATTTCAATAAACAATTTCATAAATATATTTTTTAAAACAAATTCTCATTTTATAAAAATGGCTTTTCATAAAATTAACAAATCATTATTTTTATAAAAATGTAAAAAAAAATACTCGAACTAAATTATGCTTATAAAATATAAACATAAAATAATGACTAAAATGGACCATGAGCAATAACTCACTCATATGAAGTTGTCAGAAACTAACTGTTGTTTCTCGTGATCTCGGTAGAAACTCAAATGACGCCGTTGACTGACATAGAACGCTCCAACGACATGACGTTGACACCCTATGTAGAGACACTACTTCCCCATGAACAAAATATTAAACTAAAGCAAATAGTTCAACTAGAAGCAGAATCTTCAAGCTCTTGGGTAAATTAGCAAGTCTAAACACTCTGGGAAAAGTTCTATTTATAAGGGAAGGTCAGCACCCTACCTATCCAAAACTAACAATGTAGGACTAATATTTTACACTAAACCTCTTTACTCTTTATTTTTAAACTAAATTCAAAATAGATTTCTAATAAATTTTAAAATCAAGTTAATAGAAAACAATTGTTTCAAATTTCAAAATTATCCTATTAATTATGGTAACATTATTTAATTTTCAAATCATCTTATTTAAAATCTAAAATCATCTTATCTTATCTCTCACTTTTTATTTAAATCTTAAAAGCATCTTATCATATTTCCTATTTTATATTTGAATTTTAAAATACAAAAATAAAATAAAACCAGGCATCATAACAAGGGTCCAAAAGTAAACCACTTTGACTACATTGACCCACTACGGGTTATTTTAGACGCTATATCTTACATTTTAAGATCACTAAACCTATGGGTTATCACATACAATATGATAACTGATCACATGTTTCTTATAATCTGACATGATCACAATAAATAAATTCATGAATATACACATGTAATATGATGATCTTTATGGCGCATTTAAAATGATGGTATCATTGCATTTCCAAAAAATATTTTCTTGATTTCCAAAATATTTTCACAAACTATTTGATAAATATATTCATGACGTCCCTATGGTAAATCTAATTTTCACAAATAATAAAGATAAACCATATTTTCATGAAAGGTTTCTATAATATGTTTTAATAAATATTTTTCATAAAACAAATCCTTATTTTTCATTAATGTCAAAATCATTATGCCTATCATGTTTGTAAAATATGAAAATAAATATAATGACTAAAATAAGCCAAAACCAACAATTGATTCACCTGCGGTGTCACAACCTGTGGTGACATGCAAAACCTATACAACATTCTAAAATTGACATGGGGACATAACAAGGAACTCATAAGGATATTTACAGATAAACTAACATGAATGGATGTTGTTGAGATCCCTTATTGGTGGGATACCGAATTTTTCAATGTCATTACACAAACTTTAGGTCAGAGATGGATATTTGTAGAAGGGGTCATTGAAGACTCAAATTTCCCATGTGTTGGTTTGGTGGTTTACTGATTATATAGTAATAGAAAGGAATGATTCCAACTACAACAGGAATTGGAAGTTCTAAAATATACAATTTCAATACCACTGATTTTTATGGGAGACTTCAATAAAGTCTTTCATCTGTCTGAAAGAAATAGAGAATCGGTATGCTTGGTGAGCATGGAAGATTTTGCTCGATGGAGTAGATGAATGGGGTTGTATCTATCATTCTTATTGGAAAGAGATTTACTTGGGTCAAAGGAAACTCACTGAGCAAGTGGGATGGAGTCTCGGCAAATATAGAGTTTTGCTTAAAATTCCCACATCTAAAGTTGCTTTTGGATGAAGTATTTTTAAAGGGTGATGTAATTTTTCAGAGGATTTCAATTGATTTGCTGCAAAATTCATTTTTTAGATACCAAATGAGAGGCATTTCAAGTATTTTTTGAGGTATCTCTTCAAAAGGACTTCTAAAATTTCATTCATCTCTACTCATTGTCTTAACTTTCTCATCATCAAATTCTACCGCCATTCATCATCTACTACTCATTGTTCATTTTCGGCTGGCCACATCCGAATGCCGACCAGTAATCGTTGAACGTTGATCGCCAACTAGCAACCGTTGAAAGCTGACCGACTGGCACCAGCTGAACGCTAATCATCGACGGGCAACTATTGAACGCTGACCGGCCACAATTGATCCCTGACCAGTCACCGCCGATCATCAGCCAACCACTGCCCATCGCTAGCTAGCCACCACCGATCATGGGCAGACCACCATGAAACTTCAGTCGACAACCACCAAATGTCACAAGACCACCACCAAATGCTGGCTGACCACCCCCAATTGCCAATTGGCCACCCCCAATCACTGGCTAGCCAACCTCAAACTTTGGTTGATCACCATAGGTCATCAGCCACCGGCTAGATCGGGCTTGGTTGCCAGTTGAACCCTTCCCTGTCGTTAGTTAGACCTCGCTTAAAGTAGGTAAATATAATTCATTATCCAATCAAAGTATTTTGTAAATGATGTAACATAATTATCGTATCCAAACTAAAAAATATTAAAAATAGAGAATGCAATTGATTCAGTTAAATTTCCTTGCATTTCAAATTCCAAGAAACTTGAAAATTCCCCATCCAAACACAACCTAAAACTTTGAGCACTCAATTGATCAATATCTAATCATTGTCCCTTATTACTTGAATATGATCATGAAAGGTAGGGCTGCAAGCCCTTTTGGGGTGTATGGTTCACAAAAATTTCTCACATTTCCAGGAATGTGGCCATGGGAATGTATCATTCCCATGTTTGGTTCAAGGTTTTAAAAAACATTATCGAGTAACTTGTATTCCCGAGAATGAAAGTTGTCTCATTTTCATTCCCATCTCCCCCCATGGGATTGTTGGATTCCCATGAGAATTAAAATGTTTTGACACATGAAAAGACCAATTTTTTCCCAAACCTTGTACCCTAGGTCAACACCACCCTCCAGTCGACCACCACCGGTCGATGACTAACCACCCTCAGTCGACGATCAACCACCACCGACCAACAATCAACCACAGCTGGTCAGTGATAGACCACCATTGACTGGCGACAGACCACCATCGGTCGGCGATAGACCATCCTCCGACTAGTGACGGACCATCGTCAAACGATGACAGGCCACCGCCCGATTGGTGACGGACCACTGTCGACGGGGAAGAACCACCGCTAGACAATGAGGGATCACCGCCAGATGGCAACGGAACACCGCCAGACAGCGCGGAGCACTGTAAAACGATGACGGACCACCGTCGGATGGTGCTGAAACAATGTCGGACAGTGTGGGACCACTTCCTACATACATTGTTTTGTCATAGGTATTTTTTAAAAATATATTGTAATCCCATGAATGTTATTGAGTTCAATTTGCAATCAAATGCTTTCAAAACATATTCTTAGGAAAGGTTTTCCCAAGAAAAGCATTCCTGAGAATAGTATTCCCGGGAATAAAAAAGATTCTGCGAACCACACGCCCCCTTTAGGTCTCCTAAGCTTGGTTTTCCCATCTCGCTTTCATTCAAGAATAATACCTTAAATTAGTCATTCTAGAATTACAAGTCTGTCAAATCAATCCCTCTAGAATTTAAAGCGGTCCAACAAGTCTCACTAAATTTTTTAGGTCAAATTGATCATTTCTAAATTCAAAAGTAAGAATAAGACACCTTAGTTCTTCAATTAAGATGTTTAACGGAAACTGCCTACGTGGACGTTAACATGGTGACATGTCACTATTAAACTTGTTTTCCTTCTACATTATTTGTCCACCCTAAGTAGCCTAAGCCAACATGATAGAATTTCTGCATAGACATCGGTAGCAACAAGCTCTGGCCCAAAGAGGCTTTTGATGTCTATTCCCACTTCAGACCTCGAGCCTACAAATAAACCATCAACAACATTTCAAGGTTGACGAAAGATGTGAAAGTGAAATAGGTTTAACGGTAACATTCGCATAGGCAGTTCACGTTAGACATCTTATTTGAGGGGTTATTGTGTCCTACTTTTAAATTTGGCAATGATCAATTTGACCAAAAAAATTAAAAAATATTTAGAAAGAGTAATTTTGGCCGACTTAAAATTTTAGAGGGACCAATTTCAAGAATAATACCCCACTAGTCTCAAAACACAATTTGAAGTGCCAACACAATGGAGGTTTTTAATAGTTACAAATAAAGTTGCAGTCCATGAAATCATAAATCGCTTAAGGACACATCACGCAATTCTAAGACAAGGAGCGCATTTTCATGTGATATAAAAATAAGAGTTTAGAGTTAACTTAGGGGTTGATAAGCATTCACTCAAAGACTCTCTAAACATTTGTGCCTCTCTAACACAAAGGGTTTTAAGAGAGACTTTGAGTACCTTCCAAACCACCTTAACTTTTACAATTCTTAGGAATATATCTTTATTGCTTTTCATGTACTTGTTCTTTTTTTTCTTATCAAATTCATGTATCTTATCAAGTGCTTATCATTTGCAAGATTCTTCTCTTTCTAAGAATCGTTAAAGTATTATCAAAATTTACTATTTTCTGAGTATGTGCTTTTTAGAACTTGAGAATTTATAAGAGTAAGTGTTTTCCTCTCTCGAATTGAGATCCGTAAAATAAAGCTTGTTGAATTTATTTGTTTATAGACAAAAATACAAGCTAAACACTAGGTTCACACCATCATATGCTCCAAAGGAGATTAAAGGTGGGGGACAAAGTACTTCGGACAAGTCCCTGCATGATGCTTAGTAGTTCTTCCACTAGTATGCCCGTGTTGATCCCCCTTGTGAGCATCACGTGTACCAGTCCCTACATGATTCCCTCTTATAACAATGTCAGGCTACACCAAAGTGATTCTCCAAATCAAGTCTATGTCAGCGTCGAGATGAAAACACAGCATCATCAGACAGGAACCAGATATCATTTTTTCTAGCTAGGATGGTGAAATTAAATAGCAATCCCACGTGTTGTGATTAATTAAGCTCTTGAATCCTGATCAGCTTGAAATTCGAACATGTACATGATTGTTAAAGAGAAAAAGGCATGTGTTATATAACTCTACCAAGGAATATTGAATGCATTCGTGTCGTGGTGTGATTGATAAACCGAATTTTGTATAGAGTATAAAAGGTCATTTAGAGAGCATTTTGATGACCTCGAATCTACAACTATAAAAGAGCTTTAATGCGTGTGGAACTACGATTCTACAATACGCTTAAGGGAAATTGAAGACGCAAATTATGCAAATAACTAGATAGGAGAATTTCGTGATGATCCACGAAACTAACGTATCAATGATAAATGGTACAGAACATTAAAAAAAAAAAAATCTTATTTATGAGAACCTCTTCTAATCAGCATATACATATATTCCCATGTGCAAGGGTTTAATTACTCCTCATGAGAAATTCTTACACCGGTGAAATTCCAAAACTTTAAATTTGGGCACTCACATAAAAAGTAAAAAGTGATAAGTGATGAAACTCATAAAGATGACGTAAGTGTATCTTAAATAAAGTTATAATGAAACCCACATTTTATACGAGTGTGTCTAAATTTAAATGCATAAATTTAAAGTTGTGTTTGTGCTAACAATTTTTTACTTTTCATGCCTTCCCATGAGCGTGTAGAAGGGTTTAAACACTTCATAGCCTCAGAATGGAACCTGTACCCTGCTTCAATGTTAATACACTAAGGATGAAACAGTCACTATTTGTATAATTATATCCACATGCATGCATGTAAACTGCTTATATAGTTACTTACACAAAAAAAACAGAAAGCTAATTGTTTTTATTATCTCCTCTACAGAATTATTCTGAAAAAAAAAACACAAACAGAACACAAGTTATTAGGATTTGCATATATAACATTAAATATGTGTGTTAATTGTAAAATAAATAAATAAACAAACAAATAAATAGTTTGATCAAATATGTGTGATCCTCGTGAGATAATCTTTTTACTAACAAATTCTTGTAGTGCCTTACAGTACCTATACACTCAATCAAATGTTGGGTGGGACTACTCTAATAAATGAAACAAGCTGGTCAGATGAAAATTAAACCAGGGCTGAAAGCCTGAAACCACACAGGAATATACCCTTTTTATCTTCTTTTGTTAGGTGAACTTTGCTAGATTAATAGGGGACCCAGCAAATTTGACTAAATCATATTACTCAACAACAACAAAAACCAATAAGGGAGGGGGGGTTATAGTAGGGGCCGGACCCGGCAATCACTCTCGAAAACCAAAACCAAAACCAAAGCCAAAAAGGAATTGAATCCTACTGTTTTCCAAAACCTGACAATAGTAGTGGCTTCATCAGCTCTCAAGTACACATTCATCCTCATGGGACCTCTCAATGGCTCATTTAGTCAAATGGTCCCCGATTGAGAAGCCAGTCCATGCCATGTTCACGAGGCCAATTTGATTCCTTCCTTAATGTGGTAAATGTCATGTTATTTTCCGCATGCTTCTTATGCATATTATCTGGGAAAAATATTTTGATGCTTTCTTATCCCAGACTAATGTGACAATCGTTATACTTTTGGAAGACCATTATAGGATTTTACTCTCTCTTTTTCCTTTCTAAACTATCACTATCTAAAGTCCACTGAATTTCAACTAATTAGTCTAGTTCAAGCTGGACGACCGACTATAAAAATAAAACTCTCTCAACACTACCTTTTTTTCTTTCTTGTTGATTATAAGATTTGAAATCAATACTTTGTTTAGAGGAAATAAGTATTAAACCACTTAGATCAACCAACCAAACGTCAATTACAAAATACTGAGTCTAGATGCCAGTAAGAAAGAAAATTTTTGGCGCATTCAGTTTATTATTTGATACATTAGTCTACTCAGAAATCATTCAGTACAAAGTTCTAGTACAACATCAGAAGTAATCCACTTCTTGTCCAGTTTCTCATCCTTCTTGAGATATGTCCTGCATTTTCTTCCATTTCTCTTGTTTTTTCCCCAGCCTTCATCAATTGTATGAGAAAAAAGAAAGCCTTATTTGTTTGGCTATGGCCTATGGGACAAACATGGCATTCTATGATTGGCTAAGGGACTAACATGGCATTTTACGTATGGCCAAGGGACAAACAGGACATTCTATGTTTGGCTAAGGGCTAAACATGACATCTATGCCAAATTTGTTCAAGTGTGAAATTTGATTTGTGTGTAATGCCTTTGCATGTACAAGCAGAATACTGAAACCTGTAAAAATGCTGTCAAATTTCCCCACTTCTACCAATAAAATCAAATCAAATACTTTGCCAATTTAAAGGATTTGAATATTAAACTTCAGGGGATTTGACCATAATATCCTTTTTGTCCTTCACAATAGCATCCACCACTAAAGTTTGCATCCAATATAAATATTGTTCACCATGCAATTTACCAGATAAAACTGAGAAAATAAAAACCGCATGCCACACTAAACCTAATTAAGATAAGATAACTTTTTAGACTACTTTCTAGGAAGAAATGAATCAATCTTTTGTAGGAATTGATATAATGTAAACATCATATCACTTTTATGATGTGCAACTAACATTACCAAAATAAAAAATATCATAAAATTCATCAACTAGAATAACTATTCTAGAACCTTAAGTTGAGACATTATATCCTCTGCTTTATTAAACCCACTAAAATATATAGTCTCAAACACCATAACTTCCATAATTTTAAAATATTAAACACCTAAGGATACCCGCGACAAGGTATCAGCTTGTCTATAAAAGGGGTCACCCCTTAAAATTGCTTCTCAACCTTCCATTTCTTCACGCTCTTCTCAACTTTTCCTCCTCCTCCTTCTCCTTCTTCTTCTTCTTCTTCTGTACCTTGCCCTCAAAAATAAGTATTCAAACACCCTAATCACTCTTTCTTACAAAAGAAAAAAAAATATATATTAAAAAAAAAAATCATGTCTTCAAAACCTGCTAATTTTTATGAACAAGGGGGTGCTTTATTTATCAAAATCATCATACTCTTACTCCTTAGCTTCACACTTCACAAAGCTGACTCAGGTTGCAATAACTCTGCTGCCACTTCATTAATTCCACCTCATGAGATCCTCTCATCACTGCAGAAACTAACTTTAGATGGCCACTTTAGCTTAAGGGACAATGGAGATGCTGCCAAGGACTTTGGCAACATATACCATTTCCCTCCTCTAGCAGTGCTGCATCCAAAGAGAGTTTCTGATATTGCAAGCACCATAAAGCATATCTTTGAAATCGGATATGGCTCAGGGTTGAAGGTTGCTGCTAGAGGCCATGGCCATTCCCTTCAAGGCCAGGCACAGGCACATGGAGGACTAGTAATTAAGATGGAGTCACTGCAGGGCCATGAAACAATAGTTCACACCGGAGATTCTCCTTATGCCGATGTCTCGGCGGGTGAGTTGTGGATAAACATTCTGCATGATGCTCTTGAATATGGGTTGGCACCAAAGTCCTGGACAGATTATCTCCATCTTACTGTTGGGGGAACTCTATCAAATGCTGGAATAAGCGGTCAAGCCTTCAAGCATGGACCCCAGATCAATAACATCTTCCAGCTAGAAGTGGTCACAGGTAAAGCTCTAGCAAAATCTCACCTAACTGCAATCCTAATTAGTTGCTGTTTTCATTTCTTATTTTATTTTGCCTCCTATTTTTCGTTACTTTTGTAAAGGAAATAGTCAAAAAAACAGGAAATGAAAACACAAAACAAGATTTTCTTGTTTTCACTATTTCGCAAAATTCTTAAAAGCATCTAATAAACTTAAAGAAGGAAATGAAAACATAAATCAAACAACCCCAAGACTTTTTGGTCTAGACCACTAGTATCTGAAATTTACTTGATGCCAACTAATTTTATTCTAGTCGAATTTGTCAATTTTGGGGTACAACTCTATTAGTACTATTTTTTTTTTTTTCCATTCGCAAAACTCGAACATGGGACTTTGCTTAAGGAAAACAAGTGTAAAACCATTTAAACCAACCAAACATTAATCACCTAGCTAATATAGTTTTGACCAAACCCACAACCTTTCAAAGCAGGATTTTTTTTCCATTCTCAGAATTTATTATTAAACTGAATGAGAATAGTCCCTTTATTTTAAAGTGAGTGCCGCATAAAATAGACTTAAGTATTTTGTGGGGCAATCACTTTCTAACTTTCACCACACTAATCTGATATACAAATTACTTCACTGTAGGAAAAGGAGAGGTAGTTACCTGCTCAGAGAACCGAAATGCTGACCTCTATTATGGCGTCCTTGGAGGACTTGGTCAATTTGGCATCATCACCAGAGCTAGAATTTCTCTTGAACCAGCACCTAAGATGGTGAGTGTGCAACCAAGTCTCCAGATTTGATGACAATAGGCTTACAGCAATATTTATTCACGATATAAATCACTTTTGACAGGTAAAATGGATTAGGATGCTATACTCAGAATTCTCCATATTTACCAGAGATCAAGAGCATTTGATCTCACTCAAAAACACATTCGATTACGTTGAAGGATTTGTAATCATAAATAGAACAGGAATCCTCGATAAATGGAGATCGTCCTTCAACCCCAAAGACCCACTTCAAGCCAGCCAGTTCAGCTCAGATGGGAGGACCTTCTACTGTCTTGAGGTGGCAAAATATTTCAACCCAGATGAAGCTGAAGTCACGAATCAGGTATGGCACGCCTACCAGCTTCTGTAGTTGCAGGTTCAGAGTTAGAGCATTAATTATGTCGCAAACACCACAGTCACCACTTAGAAAGAAAGGAGGAGGACTCATTATTTTTTTTCACCCATTCAAATGTAGATCGTTGATCGCCTGCTATTAGGACTCAGTTACATTCCATCCACGCTGTTCCTGTCAGAAGTAAATTACGTGGAATTCCTAGACAGAGTCCATATATCTTCGAAAAAGCTCAGAGAAAAGGGCTTATGGGAAGTTCCCCATCCTTGGCTGAACCTTCTCATCCCAAGGAGTGAGATTCATGCCTTTGCTGACGGGGTATTTGGCAAAATCCTTCAAGACACAAGCAACGGTCCCATACTCATCTACCCTGTCAACCAAACAAGGTATCTATCTATCTATCTATCTATCTAGCTAGCTAGCTAGCTTGTCAATCTTATATTCATTCATACCGATTATGTTGCTCAATTTTAACCTCGTGAATATCCAGAGTCTTTCCCATCATAAGGGAAAAGCTCTTCCACTAGTTCTAGTGTTCTGAATTCTCCCTTGTGTTGTGCCAGGTGGAACAGTAAAACATCTTTGGTTACCCCAGAGGAAGATATCTTTTACCTGGTAGCATTCCTACCATCTGCAGTCCCATTATCCACAGGTGCAGGCAGTTTAGAACACATTCTATCCCAAAACAAGAGGATCCTAGATTTCATCGCTCATGCCAAACTCAGAGTGAAGCAGTATCTTCCCCATTACACCACACAAGAAGAGTGGCAAGCCCACTTTGGGTCAAGATGGGAGGCATTTGTCGAGAGAAAAACAACCTATGACCCACTGGCTCTGCTTGCCCCTGGGCACAAAATCTTCCAAAAGGAAATGCATACCTCTTGTTAGTTTTTTGGAGTGTGATGTGAGGTTGTAAACTTATTGATAATGATAATTAATCATATATGTTTCCTTGCTCTCAATAACTGTAAGAAGCACGGCCGTTGCATTTTCTTTTTAGAAGATGGATGCTGGCATTTAGGTCATAATTAGATTAGAAGACTGTATAAGGAAAGCACCAACAGATGACTGTATAAGGAAAACAATAACAATGAATTAATGGTGATATTTTTTAACTTGTTTGAAAGAAATTATGAATTTAAATCTTAATTTCACTCGGGAAGAGAGAATTAATAAAATTAATGCAGAGGTTAAATAAAGAGAATCGTTATCAAACATACATACACACACTCTCACACACACACACACACACACACATATATACACTTTAACAATAACAACGAGGTCTGCCACATCATTCAAAATTTTCATCTAGTCATCATAAGTCAAATTTTCAGCCGTCATATAAAGTTTCTCATTTGATTTAACTTTTATTTTTCTTCCCATTTCTTCACTTCATCCACGTAACCTTTTTATTACATTCCGATTAGATTTCCCCATCACTTTATAATGCAAATCCAAAATAACAGAATAATAGAACTGGTGATATAACTGCACACTACTAACTACCATCTAATTATAGTAACATTCCATTTACTCCACTCCTTAAAAGACTTGTTCCAAACTGTCATCATGGATGAAAATAAAAACTTACGCAATATCTCTATTCTCTACTAATCAAACATTACATATTGTAAAATACATTTATACATCCTACAAAAGATTATCTATGATCAAGAAGAAATACTATATACCTAAAAGTAGTTGGTAGCAGTACAGCTGCACTGCAACCCCAAACAAGCTTTACTTGCAATGTCAGAAGTTTAAACCCTGAAGTTGTCACTTAGAGATGGAAATAACTTTACATAACCATCACCCTGGCTTAAAAGCTCAAAATTACGTGAGCAATACATAAGACCCAAAAAAGGGAAAGGGAATATAGACTGTTATCTATTATTCCTAGCCTTCCCTTTGAAACGCCAACCCTCAAACAATAGCGCACTTACTCTGCCTTTCGGTCTTGTCTTTCCCTCCTTTCAAACAGGTGAAGCATTACACTTTCTTTTCTGAAAGTAACTTTGACCACAACAAAAAAGCGAAATCCAAAATAAGTTCTTACTTATAATTCACTAAAAGATACAGTATTTTTAGAATGTTACATCCTACTCCACAAGACAAGCCAAACACTAGGTAACATTGAAAAAACACCAAAAAGTCACTAACACTAGAGCATATAACAGTAACAATAACAATATTTATTCCCCCTTTGTAGCTCCAGTCCAGCCAAGGCCTGGCCTGCTTACTTCACCCTGTGGTTCTTCATAATCTCTTGCATCACGAATTGAAGCTTCAAAGTCAGTAGAATCACTTGCAACAGGAAGAAAGCTGCTGATATCGTCTCTGGCGCCAAATCCTCCAGCCCGAATAACATCATCAGTTGTTATGGATGCCTCCATGTTAACATCCCCAGATGCATCAGTTTCCTCAGGAGATGTACCCTTGGGACGATTCTCTTCACCTTTCCAATCAGCTATCTTTGTCTCCGCATCATCTCCCGAGGCCCTTGAAGAATTTTTCAATACATCTTTGTCAGTAATCTCAGAATGACTGGTGTTAGCTGATTGGTCCCCCACATAAGTGCTCTCATTTTTATCTCCTGAACACAAAAAACGCTGATTTAACAAGGGCATCATTACATCAAATGAAAAAAAAGTACATAAGGTAAAGGACATCTAAAACACAAAACAAATAACTAAAGAGGTTCCTAGTTCCTACTAAATAAAAATCCAATTCCATATTAGTCTAAAGTAGTAGTTCGAACTTCAAACAAATGTATCATGCACTCCCTCCTATAAAAATATAGGTTAAATTAGTTTGTCAGTACCCATACTATTTGGAGATTTCCAATTAAGTCTCTATATTTTAAGTGTTCATAATTGTATCACACAGATACATTTAATAGGACAAAACAATGCAAAAGCCTACAAATTTCTTAAAACTTTGAAAAAAACATATCAAGCAACATACTAAGACTTTAAAAGGACAAAACAATTATGTGAAGTTTGGATCAAGTACAAAACAACTTCCACGAAAAGCATAAATAGTCTCTGGATGAATGCTCTGAAACATGTTTGCAGACTATATACAAAAAAATTGCATGTCATTATCGTGCTTCACTCTTTTATCTTAACAATACCATGGGAAAAAAATTAAATAAACAAGGCAATTTGTTTCCCTCTCCTTCAATCGTATTTGTAATGAAATGATATGTCAACCAATTTTCGTGGCTTCATTGAATACTACTACCCATTGTTCATAGTTTCATCAAAAGAGAATTGGTTGGCATAATTTACATTCCTGAATCCCCAATCAACTTAACATTGTAATGACAAACATTCCAGATGGAAAAGGGTCTAGAGAGCTTCAGATAAAAGAAAGTAATTAATGACAGCACTCACCATGCATCATATTATCTGATTTGTATTCCATGATAGAATAAGACTTGCATCAATAAATCCACATTGTATTCTTATTTAGGTTCACTGACTAACTTGCTAACGGCTGAATCCTCCACAAAATCTGCTGAAAATCCTAACCTGCAGAAAGAAAGAAATTTAGATAGTAGCAATATGATCCTATCCAGGTGCATGTTGCAGGATCATCTATTATAATTACACTACAATAGAGGACTGGACAACCATCTTTGAGAAGAAGAAAAAAAGGAAAAGACAAGCATATGAGGAGAACAATGCCACTGCAAGTGCAACATCAAGCAAGATCCTTACAAGAAACACCCGTGTTCACCAAATTACCAGATAATAACTACTATTAGGAGTGGGGTTAGTCTCTCTCACACCCTTTAGTTGAACAAGTACCCCAAAAAAAAAAAATGCTAATAGAAGTTCGAAAGTTGGACTACTCTTGTTGAAATAATAGCCATCCTAGTTGATTGTATGAATTAATCTTCACTACATATAGTTGTACTTGTATTCTTGTGGCACATTCCGTACATCGCGTCTTTCACATGGATAAATAACAAAAATGCATATAGTAACACACACATACATTTACACCAAGGATTTGGATCATCTAAAATATTTTGGGAACAGTGGTAGCTCAGTCTACTGCTGGTCATGCATTAAACGTAATGGATCAGAACATTAAGCTTCTACAGGGGAGGTCCCTATCAGACTCAGGGGTCAGGAAAATATTGAGCTGGTTCTCCATCTAATACTTGTTCAAATTCATCATACTGTGTTCTTATCGAGGAAAACCCTACTTTTCTAGAAGAGTAAGAAACAAAATGTTCTTTCAGAATAAGAAACAATAATCACAGCCATGCAACCTTCATCTTCGATTCAAGACAACCAAACAATACATCAATGGAATCATAATAATGATAATAATAATAATCATAAAACAGAAATTTAAAATAAATAAAAATGAAAGAAATAAAGAAATAAAGGAAAGGTTTAGCGGACGGTGAGAAGAAGAGGTTTGCAATCATCATCAGTACCTGGATTTGGAAGCGAAAACGCGGATTCAGAGTGTTCCGTAGTGAGCTATGTGGAACCGTGAGTTTTTCAGTTGAGTAAATGAGTGAAATGATGAGACACGTAACGTGTGGGTGCTAGAGTCTGCGTTTCCACAACGCTTCGTCGTCGAACACCTGTATTCTTCTTTTGGTGCGTCGCAAGCAAACAGAGAACTAGGATGAACATGGCTCGGATCGAGTTAGACCCGATTATATTTTGGACTCGATCCAACTTTAGTGAATTGGGTTAGATTCAGTTAAATTTTATTTTTTAATTGATACCCGCTAGATTTGTGACGGGTTTGGATCAGGTTGGATTGATAGGTAACCTATCATTTTTTACATAAAGCCAAAAACAATTTAATAAAATAATTATTTTTTAATATATATATATATATATATATATAAAATAATAAAAATGAAATAGTTGGTCAATGGATCGGGTCAATTTTAATAAGTTAGACCCAACACCCGATCTAACATAAGTGATGGGTCAAACAGATCTATAAATGCATGAATTTAATTAATGGTCATTGCATGTCGTAATAATACGCACAAAGTCTCGAATTGGAGACCTTACTTAAGCGATACCAAGCCGCTTACCACTTGGACCAACCCCCATTGGTTCATGTCGTAATAATATGTTAAGATATGATATATGTTTTACATTATTTTACAATTACTCAATATATGCAAATTAATTGGAACATAAGCATCAAAGCCTATTAAATATTAAAAAAACATATACAACAATCTAAATCATTTCATTTGTAACATTACTTAAAAGTTCAAAGCATGTAAGCTTACACATAATCATTACTCTGTAAATTTGTGCGGGTTTGTAATCTAGTTTGTAAGAATTGTGGAAGTTTTGAATTTAATTGAAAAGACCTACCTCTGTTTATTTTTACTTGTCTACATTTTTAATTTGGTATTTTTATAGATATTTATGTATTTTTAAATTTATATTAACTAATTTTTTTATCATATTCGAATTAAATAAACTATATCTCTCATATTTATATATTACTAATAACTTTAATTACTCTCATATTATATATATATATATATATAATAAGAATAATTGCATAAAATATTATAATATTTCCTTACTTTTATATTTTTTAATCAGTCACCATACTTGTGCAAAATTTAAAGTTGACAAGTTAAAAAAAATAAAAAAAACCAAAGAGAGTAGTAGATAGTAGCGGTTATTTGTAAATGAACCAAAGCTAAAAAGATTTAGTTAAAAAATTTTAAAGTTTGAGATAGTTAATTGAATGAAAATTTTCGGATAACTAGATTTTTTTTAACTCATTAGAAGAGCTTTTTAAATCACTCAAAATAACTCACTCCACCCCTTCATTTCTTTCCATTCAAACATGGCCTAAATTGTGCCTAGGTCAATTTGAGTAAACAACTAACTTATTCATGAACTCTTCAAAAAATTTATAAATATAAGTTATTTTATATTTAAATCCTTAATAAATGAAATATTTGTTTTCATTATTTTAAAAAGTATTTTTTTAAAATTAAATATTTTATTTTTCAAAAATGTCCTGAAATTAGTGAAATAACTTTTGAAAAGTAATAAATTATGTAGTCTAACATGACAAAATAAATAAATAAAAATATAAATTTTGACTTTAAAAAACCATAATTTTTTTTAAAAAATATTTTAAAGTGATTCATTTACTTTAAATATAAAGTGAGAAATGTCACTCTTAAATCAATAAAACACAAGTGAAAGACTCATTTTTATTTTATAAATTCAAGAAAAAATTTCACCTTACCATTTAAAGTAAAGTGGGGGGTGGTTATCATGATATCCCACCTCTTTGGTACATTTAATGATTTTTTTTTTTTTCTTTCAAAAAGTCAGCATCACATAATTCAATTGTGCCACCGCCTTCTCCACTAATTTTTTTTGCAAAATTGTACATAACTCCCTAATCAATTTTCCTTTTGCATATTCACCTCCCATCATCTCAAAGCATGTCTTTGACATGGTGCTCGTGGGTTACGGCGGACCGGTTACAGTGAGGGAGCCAAGACAAAACAAAATCCTTCCCTACTTCAATCACTGCAACTTCTTATTTTGAATGCCTAAATAAAGCATAGATTGAAAAAATAAAATCCATAACTAAACCCTAAACTGAAACGAAGGGGATTGGGGAATTTAGAAAAAAGGATATTAGTTTCCTTGAAAAAAAATAAGTTTATCAATTTGATTCTCTTATCTGAAACTTAATGCAATCCCTTTTATCATTTGCTTAAGTTTTTTTTTTTTCTTTTCATTTTTGGTTGCAAATAGTTAGGGAGAGAGAAAAGAGGGGGCTTGTTTCATTCCAAACAACACATCCAGGTCTTTCTAATGTTTTCTCTCTTCCAAGACCCTCTTTTTCTTTTATTCCTTATTTAATTCTAATTTTTCTTTTTCCTATGAACACAACAAAGTTGGGCATTGGTCTTTTTCTGAGAGCCATGGGTGCCGGAGCCCTTCCTCTTCACCTCAGAATAGCAGTGAGAGAAACACCACTGAGATAGATGACGGCGTGCCGGATCTATGGCGACGATGGAGAGAGTATCTCTCTTTTGTTTCTCGTTTCAGTGAAACTGAAAGATGGGAGGGGGCTGGGCACAGGAAGAAAGGGAGGGGTCGTGCCTATGCGGTGCCTGGGCGTGGCGGCGTAGATGCGACTTCCATGTTGTTGCTTAGCTTATGCGAAGAAAACGAACGTGGAAGACTGGTAGTTTTCGGCTGAGACCTCTGGTCATGGGTTCATTTGTAAAAGAAAAAGTGAGAGACCATTATTGCAATTGTTTAAAAATTGATAAGTGGGTTGTGCGGGAGGCAGTCAGGTAATTATCATACTCATTTTCAACTAAATTTTGGAGCACCATTAAATGATACTAAACAAATGAAGTCCCTTTAAAGGGAAAGAAATATCTCTCGTTATAATATCTCTCTAAATTCACCCGGGACAATAGAGCAAAATCGCACAGAGCAGCGCAAGCTTCGCAACGATAAATTGTTCCGTTTCGTCTTTCACTATTTTATTATTATTACTTCAAAAGAAAACCTCCCAAGCTCCTGGGCACTCCTCTTTCCATATATACACAACAACTACACATACACGTAATATGTGTAGTATTTATTTACTATAATTCTTTATTAATTTTTTTCTATATTATATTAACCCCAAAGTTCTTGCGTGTTGGTGGCGGAGTGTGGCAATTTGAACGTTCAAGTTTTTCAACCTTTCGCAGCTCACAGTGTAATTTCAAAACCCTACTCCTCTGAGATTCCACCGCCTCAATGTCCTCCCCGGCGGTGCATCTCCGATCTCCTATCAAATCCTCCGCCGCCTTCCAGTCCACCGATTCCGTTCCCAATTCCACCCCGCATTCTACCCTCCATCATCACACTCCTTTCAACCAGTTCAACGCCGACACCGTAAACCCTTTCTCCTCCGCCGGTGGCGGTTCATTTTCCCGCGCGAGGTCGCGGCCCAGGCTCGCCAAGCTGAGGAAGCATTCCGCGTCGCAGCACGCGAGGTCGAGGACCAGGACCGCCGCCGCCGCCGGTGACGCCGCCTCCGGCTTCGATTCCGTTCGTTCCGATCAGGTTAGTGATAATATTAGAACTTTAAACGGTTTTTCGCGAGTTTCTAGTGAAGTGGAGAGTGGTGCTGGAGCTTGTGACGGTGGTTCTTCGAATAGTAGTATCAAGTTCCGGAACGAGGGTTTCGTGTTTGGTGCTGGAAGTGCTGGTTCTGATTCCGAGCAGGGAGCAAATGCTCGATGTAGAGAAGTTTCTGGAAGTTCCGTTGACGGAGTGGAGGGAGCAATTGAGAGGGAAACGGGGATTAGGAAGAGTGGTCGCGTGGAATTTGTGTTTAGTGCTAGACAGAGTGGTGCGGAATCGAATTCGGGAAGGAAAACTGGTGACCATGCTGCAGGGATGGGTTGTGGTGATGGAAGGAAGATGGGATTGGATTCTGAACTCAAGGATGGGCTTTTTGATGTTAAGGGATTTGTTTTTCGTGCTGATCAGAATGGCTCTGTTGATAATTCAAATGCAGAAAAGGGGAAATCTAGTGAATGTGTCGAGAACTCGGGGCTTAAAGATGATGGAGTGAGGAAAGGTAGGGTTGGAGTTGAGTGTGAGATGCAGGATAGTTTTCATTTTGTTTTTGGTGACATTCATAGTGGTAAAACGTCGAGTTTTAATGAGGAAAAGCAAGAGTCTCTTGACAGGATGAGAGGTTCAGCTCGTGGAAATGATGATAATAGCAAGAGTGGACATGGAAGTACTAATGGTGTTTCTACTGCTGATAGTGCCATTCCTACGTATAAATTAACAGAGGAGATTAACAAACTGAACATCAACCATTCTGAGGGTGCTGATACTACCAGAGATTCAATGAATTTACATGTAAGTAGTAGCGCTGGTTTTGTGTTTGGAGAAAGTGAGAAGGCTCGTGGCTATTCTAGTACTGGTTCAGGAACTAATGCTGGTGGTCACGAGTCATGTACTAATGCGCCTTCTGAGAATATTGGTGGCCAATATTTCAAAGCATGCGAAACAAGTAATGTTCAAAATGGAGCTGGTTGTGGAATTTCATGTGGTTCTACAGGAATACCTTGCCCTACCCCATCCACTAGTCAGGAAGGCATCCAAGATTTCCAGTGTGGCCAAATTCCAGAATATAATGTACCTGGAGATTCACAATTGAATGGAGCTACAGTGTCATTTTCCTCCTCATCAGTTGATCTCGACTCCCAGCCTAATTCTGCAGGTCATTCCTTGAATGCTGATCATGATAAGTCTGACAACTATTTTGCAAGTATTCCAGGGGCATCCAAGGAGTTTTATATGGACTTTAAACCCCCAGCATGGGATCCTTCTTCTTTTAAAGATAACTTATTTCCTAAGTTAAATAAGTCGTTTGAATCCACACAAAAGGTCAGATCTTCTAAAGAGAAAGGATCAAAATATCTCAGGAGAAAATTGAAGCCACATTCTTTGAATAAGAAACAGACAAGGCTTGATCATTTGTCAAAGGAAAGCAGTTCACTTGGAACCCCTGATTCCTCTGGTTGCGGCTCACCCATGGATTTTTCTCCCTATCAGGAAACAACAGATGACCACGATGTTAAAGCCTCAGAAGAATTAAATGATATGCACTCAACAATTCCCACTGATTCTAAAGATGAACATTCGGGTGCTGTTGGGTCAGGAGTAAATACAAGTACAACTGATCAAAGATATGGAAATCTTGATAACGACAAGCTATTTTCACAGAATGGAAGTTTTCCTGCTGATTTTCATTCTTCTGGTCCTGAAATAGTCTGGCCTAATTTGAAAACCGAGCAATTTAGCAGTAGTAGTATAGCTGAATCTGGGATTGTCTTTAGCTCGAACTCGGAACGCCAAAATGCTGGTCTATTTTCTTTTGTTCATGGTCTTGGTGATTCGAAGGAGAAAAATTTCGCATTTTCTACACCATCTACTGTAACTTGTTCTTCGTCGGCGTTAAAGCGTAAACAGAAGAAAAAATTTAGGAGGAAAGTGGACCGCGAATCATTTGTTATCTCTCCAAATCCGAATGGAAAGTTTGGATCTTCTGTTCAATTTTCACCACTAGCCACTGCCAAGGAAGGGGATTTTGCATCCTCTGCTACAATTCATGAAACCTGTGAAAAGTGGAGACTCAGGTGCTGACCATAAAGTTGAAAAATAAAACCAACTGTTTTAGATTTTGTCTTTTGATATTTGTTTATGGTGATTTTTTTTAGGTTTTGTTGAAATTGGCATTCTTAATTTATACTGTCCAATTGTGATTTTATCTAGGGGGAACCAAGCCTATAAAGGCGGGGATCTTTCTGAAGCTGAGGACTTCTACACACTAGGGATAAATTCTGTCCCTGCGAATGAAAAATCAGGATGCTGGATTAAACCTCTTTTACTGTGCTATAGTAATCGTGCAGCAACACGCATGAGAGTTGGAAGGATTAGAGAAGCTCTATCGGATTGCATGATGGCTACTGATCTGGACCCCAGCTTTCTGAAAGTACAGATGAGGACAGCTAAGTAAGGGATTTTTTTTGGTAATTTGCGTTATTTTAGATCACATGCTATTGCGGTTTACAGTGTTTCCCTCCCTCAATTAATGACATGTGATTTCTTCTCCAGCTGTCACCTTTTGTTAGGAGAACTAGAAAATGCTCAGCAGTGTTTTAGCAAGTGCTTGGAATCGGGTAATGTTATTTGTTTGGATCGGAGAGTTGTAGTAGAAGCAGCTGAAGGTTTACAAAAGGCTCAGGTATTTCAATAATTTTCGTTTACGTGGGTAGCAAAATTTTGATAATTTTATCTTGATGCATTTTCTGAAATAATTTCTTTTTGCATGTTAGTGATTTTTCTTTTTCATGCGAACTTCATATTATTATCAATTTTCTTACAGACCGTATGATTTTCAGTTATTACTACTACGTTGGCTATTAGTTTTTCTAGAAAAATTAATCTTCAATTCTGCTCTTTTTTATATTTCATCTGTTTCTGTGGTGTGAATGCTTTGATGAGATGTGTAACAACTGTTATTCTTTAATAACAGAAAGTGGCCGAGTGTTTAAATAATGCTGCTGAACTTTTAAAGGAGAGGACCTCTGATGCAGCTGGTACTGCTTTGGAACTACTGACAAAGGCATTGTCAATAAGTTTATATTCAGAAAATTTGCTTCAAATGAAGGCAGAGGCTCTAATTTTGGTATTTTCTATTCCACTTTTTCGTTCCACTTATCTTTATGGATTCTTATTTTTCTTGTTTGTTGTTTTAAATTTATTTACTTTGTATATTATTGCCGATAAAAGTGCTGTTTATTTATGGTGACATCTTGCAGATGAAAAAATATGATGCAGCAATTCAGCTATGTGATCAGAGTCGGTATCTCGCAGAAAAGAATTTTGACATGGCAAACAGCACAAACAATTTCAAAATTTCCATGCGTGACAGTTTCTCATTTGTAAATTTGTGGAGGTGGTCATTGATATCCAAGTGTTACTTTCATTTGGGAAGGCTCGAGGCATCACTTAATGTTCTTGATAAATTACAGCAAGTTGTGTCTGTTAATGACAAGTAATTGAATCTTTTCAAACAAGGCTAATTTTTCATTGCCATTTCAATCAATATACATTTTATTTTTCAAATGCTAGATATTTCTGATGCCCATTTCAATCATGTAGATGTGTGATTGATAACATTGAAGATTTGCTGTCATTAGCTGCTACAATACGAGAACTTCTAGACCACAAGGTAATTTCAAGATGTTTATCTTCCTAATTAATGCTTGAATGGTAATAATGATATGTCTTGATGGTCTGTGGTTCTGGTTGCATGTCATGCTTACTGCATACTACAAACTTGCTGTGTTATATCCTTGTTATGGATCCTAGTTCAGTAATGATATGTATTAGTAAAATATTCCTTGTATTATATAATTTATAACAACCCCTGCCATGAGAAAAGTATCCTAATAAAGTACCATTATGTAGTTTTCTGATGGAAAACTGTCTAAATCACTGGAAAAGTGGAACTAATTCTTTAAATGTTCTTTTTGAATTCTTTGATATGACTTAACTCCTGATTAATTCAGGTTTATACGTGAGAATAAGTAGGTTAGCTGCTAACTCTTTACTAGAACTATTTTCAGATTTGTAGTTTTGTATTATTTCCTGGTAACACTGGTATTATTCTTACTTTCTTAGTAAATAATTGTTTATTATTTTATTTTTCTTAACAACAGAGGGCAGGAAATGAGAACTTTAAATTGGGAAAGTATTCAGAAGCAGTGGAGAATTACACTGTTGCTTTGTCTAGCAATATCAAATCTTGTCCTTTTGCAGCTATATGTTTCTGCAACCGTGCTGCTGCTCATCAGGCAATGGGCCAAATTGCTGATGCCGTTGCAGACTGCAGCATGGCTATGGCCCTTGATGGAAATTATGTAAAGGTAAGTTTTTTTCTGAATTCCCTACAATTAGGTGAAATGTGTTTGGAACTTAGGATTTTCTTCCTAGATGCTAGCTTTGCTTGTTAAAAAAATGAGAAGTAATTAATTTGAACCACTGAATGAAATTTCATGTGAATTGATTACTTTTATGGAATATGATAGTTTCTCTTCTTGGTTCTAGTCGACAAAGAAGGTTAGGGGGGACTGATTGTTTGCTCTTGTTTTGTAGGCGATTTCTAGAAGAGCCACCTTGCATGAGATGGTTAGAGATTATGAACAAGCAACTTGTGACCTGAGGAGACTTATATCTGCTCTTGAAACTCAATCCAATCAAAAGGCCAAACAGTCTGACTCACCAAATGAATCACATGGTGTGAAAGAATTAAGGCAAGCTCAACAACGTCTGCTTACAGTGGAAGATCAAACCAAAAAGGAAATCCCATTGGACTTTTACCTCATTCTGTAAGTTCATTATTCAATAGGAAATTTCGGATCGTAAATTTTATCTAACATATCTGAAGTGAAGTTGTGGGGAAAAATTCCACAAAACGAATGTGTCAGAAGCGCCCACTCTATGTGGCAGACATACTTGAGAACCTCAGTCGATGGTACCACTTTGTGATTGTAGAAGTTCGAAAGAAGAGAAATTAAGAAATTTTCTGAGTATCAGTAACCTCATTTGGTTATTTGTAATGTCTATTCATAGTTTTCATGGTGATATGAAAAATGACTTGTACAAGTCAAACTCTCCCTTACGCTGGGCTTTTTTGTATTTTTTTTTACTTACATAAGTTTAGGGGAAGGCGAGGGTAGGTTTCCCTATACCAAGGTTAAGGCAATTTAAAATTAAGAAATGATACTTTTATTATGTCAGCTTGTCAAGCCTATTGATTTGTTGTATCTGAAACCATGGCCCAGTTCTGAGAGGAACTCAAAAGACAGTTGATAGAACTTATTTGCCTGAACCAAGTTAGTATGAAGAACTAGAGAGGACCATATCTAACATAGTATTCCATTAGAGGGCCTCTGTAGAGAGGTCAGGAGAACTTAACAACATTCCTATTAAAAGAACTGCTCAGAGCTCATCATGCCACCCTGTCAAGAGTAAAAACAAAATTGTACACTATCAACCATTAGAAGTAATGTGACCTAATGTTGAGTTCTAATGATTCTTTCTGAATATATTTTCTGTTTACGCCCCATGTTGATTCTTTCTGTGTTGATTCTTCATACGTTTTGTTGAGTAAACTTCATTTGTTACTCCATTTTAGGCTTTCTTCTTAATTGTTTCTTCTATTATATAGAGTAACATTTGTGTATACATGTGAAGTAACTGCTCAAGGAAAAAGCCTGTTCAGTGTTTTCAACTGATCAATTGAAAAGACGTCACCATCTGCACTGTCAAAAGACTACATGTGCTAATGTTGATTAATGCATTGGACTCTAGGGTTTTCTTCTGTTGATGATTGATAATATAAAGCCTTCAAATCTAAATTATGTTCTTTAATATGTCAACACAGAGGAGTTAAACCAGCTGATACAGCAACTGACATCAAGAAGGCATATCATAAGGCAGCTCTTAGACATCATCCAGACAAGGTTTGTGTGGTTCTGTACCTGTATTATAATTATCTCAGTTTTATTTTAATTTGTGAACTCATGTTAGAAAACTGTTGTATCTGTTTTTGGTTTGAATCTAGGCTGGTCAGTTGCTGGCAAGAAGTGAAGTTGGAGGTGAAGGCCGAGTCTCGAAGGAAATTTTACAGGAGGTGCACAAGGATGCTGATAGGCTTTTCAAAATGATAGGAGAGGCATATGCTGTGCTTTCAGACCCTGCCAAGGTTATATATATATACACTTGATTTTTTGCTTCTTAATGCATTTGCATGCATCATTAACTCTAGCTTGAGGAAGAGAGCTGGGTGAGCATGAGAGTGAGATGGATAAAGGACATCATAGTGTATGAGGCTCACACATGGTGGGGTTTGCAGTGGGTAGATGTATGCAGTGAGGCTGTCTTTCCTTTCCCTGCTCCATGGTGTCTCAGAAATGCTGTTTCAACAAGCATAGATAGTACTTGCCGCCCTTAGGTGTGGTTTGGTAATGTAGTGGCTTTCTAAAAGCTGTTGACATTTCTAGGCTCTTTAAGAGCTGATCATGAAAAGTCATAATAGTATTATTGTTTGGTAAAGTAACCTAAAAGTTGTTCTCAATAAGTAGAAGCTACAAGAAAAGTGTTATACGATTAAGTTACTCTTAAAATGTAAAATGACTGTATTGGACGTAAATATTAAAAGATATTTTCTATTTTCACTTTTCATTAATTAATGAATAGCAAAATTGAATTTTTATTAAAGTCTAAGGTTATATGAGTCTTTCAAATTTTGGAGAGCTAGAGCTAGCTTTGAAAAGTCTCTTATGAGAATGAGAGTTCCCAAGGGTGCACCTGACTCTCAAAATTCAGGAGAAACTCTCCAACTTTTCTATTTATCAAACAAAAAAATTAGGCTTATGCTTTTTGAGAGCAAAAGCAATCCTTTAAAAAGCTTTACTAAACCAAGCCTTATGCTAGAATTTACAGCGGAGATTTGATTATAAATTATTACACTTAATGTTGTCTGTAATGGGATCCATTAATTGTGAAATGTATATGAAGAGATAAAATTTGTATGAGACTTGTTGGAGTGGTCTATCTCCCTTTTCTCCATTTTCCTGCTTGGAATTCGTTGGATGTAGTTCAACGTTTGAAACTAGTTCACTTCCTTAATTTTCATTAAGGGTCTACTATTTGTCACTGTTATTAATACTAAAAACTATAATCGTTTGCTTTTATTGATTATAGCGCTCAGAGTATGATTTGGAAGAGGAGTTAAGGAAAGCTGCTAAGCAAAGTACCAGAGGGGGCACATGCAGGAGATCTTCAGATGTCTATGGGTATGGAAGACCATCTGATGGATATAAAGCTTCGTCAGATGGATCTTATAGCAGACGATATGGACAAGACCGTTGTAAGACATATTCTCGATGGTAAGAAGATACTCAGCAAGGTCATTGGCTGATTGAGAGACATCCTATTTCATTCTTCATGGACCTAAGTTTCATGACTTAAAACGTCCTTTCCAGGTAACTATTACTCCTTTACTTGGTCCGGTTGACAGATAAATCATTCAGGCCATTGCTGATTTTTTTCCCCCTTCTCCTTTGTGGTTTGATTTAGGTCATTACTGTTTTAATTTTTTGGTCTGACTCAGGCCATTTACTCAAATAAGATTGTACGCAAGAGATTGCAAGCTTGATCTATATTGAGGTATATACCTTCCAATCAGCAACTAAAGGATTGGGAAAGTGGGGCAAGGCAGGTCAGATACGTGGTTCACTAACTAGAAAATAAGGCATTGAATATCATTCTTGCCCTTCGTCCCATGCTTGTTCTTGGACAATAACTTTTCAGAAAAGGTAAAGGGTTTTGTGCATGCAGAAAGTATGAGAATACAGACAAAGGCGCCCAATGCAGTTGTGCTTGCTTCATTTCTTGAATGTCGTAGATAGTTACCGTGTTCCAGTGTTTGATCGGTTTGATGATATGATATGAAATGATTCAACCAAAATGGAGAAAAAGAAAACATGTAATAGATACAGATTTTGTTATATATATAATTTTTTATTTACCCTCGTTACACATCTCTTCCCCTTGACAAAGTTGAAAATTATTTACCCCAAATAGCATTATTTTTTCTCTTGAATAAAAAAACGGGTGACCAGTATCTTGAAAAATACTTTCAAATAATGGTTCTTTACATATCTACTGGTAGGGTGTCTGGCCAGTTGATAGGATGGAACATAATGCGTATCACTCCCATTCTTAGCTATTGGACAATTAGGTGGGTTTTTGAGATTTATTTTTGAGGGCAGGGAAGGAAAGAAAAATAGGGGTGAAAATGAGATCAGTCGGGGTAAGTTTTAACTTAAATAGGCTTAACATGCTTTTAAATTATTCAATTAAGGACTGAACTTATTATTTGTTATAGTTTTTTTTTTTCTTTTAAAGATTGAATCAGACCTTTTTAAAAGTCAGTAGGTATTAAAAACTTATTTATAAGCTTACTTGATACAATTTTTTTTTTTAAAAGTTTAGATATTGTTTATCTTTAACAATACCGGTTAAAACATACAACTCATTTTTAGTATTAGTATAAGACATAAATATATTTTATAAATATAATGTATAATAAATTGAAGTCTTGCTCTTCACAGAAAATTGAGGTCTTACTCAAAACTTGGTTTCTTTAAGACAAAAGAAGTCAATAAAATTTAGTTGAATACTATTTTAGAAAATTAAAAAAATAAATAGTAATTGCAAAATCTTCATATAATAGAAAAACTAAATTAAAGCATTGAAATAAATATAATGGCTCTTTTATTTAATTTTTATATAAAGTTAATATATAAATATTACAACCAAAAAGAAAATCAATCAAATAATTATTTAATTTAAAATATAAGTCTCTTTCATTATATTTGCACTAATTTATTTTCTCTAAATAAAAGTTGAATACATATTTTTTAAATATTTTCATGGGGTTGTTACATTAAGCGTGACATATTCTATTTATTCCATAACCATAACATAACAAAAATACTAAATAACAATTGTCTTTTGGCTTTCTCCAATCCTTACTGTAACTGTTGATCTTGAAAGTAGGCATATTGGAAGGCGAGAGGATGAACCACGGCCACAGCCTTCAAAAAGAGCGTGGTTATAGGCATTTATCATTTCGCTACATCTTCCAATATTTCAATTCAAGCACACGAGGGCCACTATATACTATATATATAGACACATGCAACGTTTGTTCATGATCACTTTCAATTAATTTTTACCACTCTCCAATTAAACCAATAGTCACATATTCTACCACCATGAACCCTTCCTTCTTCTCTCTGATCTTCCTTGTCCTCAATATCATTTTATGTTCTTCTTCCTTCCTCACAAAAGCTGGTATGAACAATTCATATATTGAAATAAGAGTGCATTACCCCTGTATATATAAACTTTGTTTTTGTTTTTAAAAATAAAATAAAATAAATATAAACTTTGTTTCGGACCTAATGAATCTCCTTCTTAATTGAAATTGTTTCTCCTAATTGAAGATCTTAATTTGAGACACTTAATCTCTTCAATTCTTTTACCCATTATTGCATGATCATATGTGCTTGATCTTTAGTTTAGCATGCATATGTATCCTTTGAATTTTGTTTCTTTTTTCTTCTGCACTGATGAAATGACATCATGTAGGAAAACAAATTTAAAAAAAATAGGGTGACACATCCTTCATTTCTTGGAACATTTTGGCTCTAATTCTAACTTTCATTCCTAGAGTTCCTACACCAAAAATATTCATTGAATCCTTGGTTAATGCTTCCTTTCTCTTTATTGAGCTTAATTAGCATTTTCCCAATATTTTTTCAATAGAAGATGAATATACCTACAAGGAAGGAAGTGATCATGGACCTGAGCATTGGGGGCGCATCAACCCAGCTTGGTCAGTTTGTGGATCTGGGAAATCTCAATCTCCAATTGATATCAAAGAAAAAGAGGTGCAGGTGTCAACTCAGCTTGGTAAACTTGAAACATGTTACTCACCAGCTCCTGCTGTCCTCAAAAATAGGGGTCATGATGTTGCGGTAAGCCCCTAATTAAAGCCATTATTTTACCCTTCTTGTTAAATTTTATAATTTTGACAATTTTTAAATTAACCTCATTAAAGTACCATTTTATATTTTATGATATGGTACTAATGTGTCATATAATATAACGTAATATATTAATATTTTTAATATAATATTTATAAAAAAATATTTATCGCAAAGTTCAATAACTTTTGAATTTTTAAATTTCTTAGAAGTTAATTATGTTCAATAATTTCGATACTGAAAAGTTTTTTCTCTATTATTTTATGGATACCTTCAAATGTATCTTGTTGCATTGTTGCAACGTCAACACACTGAGAATCTTATTAACATTAAACATCATCAACTAGCTAGGGCAAAAAATTTGCCACTCACATTCTAAGGTAAGAAAAATTTCTGTATAGACACAAGCTTATCATGTTATATTTATACGCATTTACATAAAAGTTGCTATGAGGTGATCTACTTTATTTTGAGTCAATACATAATGCTCCAAAATTTATTTCCAAAATCAATTTCTAATAAAAATATGAGTGGTGTTGAATTAAATAAAATAGTATGTCCTACTTACCCATCCAAAAGTCGACGTGCATGTCACATTATTCTTATAGATAAATTAAATTCATGCAAAAATTTTAGTTTCCTACTATTTTCCTTCACCAATTGGCTAGCACTTTGCTTTGACACCTTTGCTCATTGTTTTGGCAGCTCGAGTGGAATGGGGATGCAGGGAAGCTCAACATAAATGGAACTGCCTACACACTGTTGCAATGTCATTGGCATACACCTTCAGAGCACACTTTGGATGGGTCAAAGTGAGTGTGCCTTTTTCCACCCTTTTTGCTAGTATTACTGCTTTGATTCAATTTTATATGAGTATTCTTGAGAGATGCCTTCTAATTTGTTTTCTAGGTTTGACATGGAGCTGCATGCAGTCCATCAAAACTCTAAGGGAGAGTTAGCTGTTGTTGGAGTATGGTATAGAATTGGCAAGCCAGATACTTTGCTTTCAAAGGTTAATTTACTACATCACTTTTCGGAATTCATAGGAAAAGATCTAAAATCCAACTTAAGACTCGTTTGGTTAAGCTTATAAAAAAAAATACTTTTTTAAAAGTGCAAAAATTAACAGAAGCAGAATTAAAAAAAAAAAAAAGAGAAGTTATTTTAAGTTTGGATATAAAGTAGGGGTATACATATCATTTTCCACAAAATATCAAGGATATTTTTAAAATGAAGGAGACTCAGAATTTAATGTACTTATATTTGTCTCTTTTATTGCTACTTGTGCTTAAAATTGAGAAGCAACTCAATATTTACTTTTTAAAATAAGCAGAGATCTTATTGTTAGTTTTAATCATTTTGAGAAGTACAATTAAACAAATAAAACAAACTTAAAAAATAATTGCCATTTTTCTATCAAGAAACAAATCCAAACTTGCTCTCAGTGATAGTAATGATTGTGTTGAGTGACTAGGTGATTCATTTCAATTCCATTTTTGCCTGTGGTGTTTCTAAACTCCTTATTTTTTTTTTGTGTTTTTGCAGCTGCTCCCCCACATAAAATCACATGGGGACAAGGACATAGATGTAGGAGAAATTAACCCACGAGAGATGAGGTTTGGAAGAATAAGGTATTTCCGATATGCTGGTTCTCTTACAACTCCACCATGCACTGAAGGGGTTACTTGGACACTAGTGAGAAGGGTATGATCTTCTTAACTAGCATATATAATTTAGGAAAATGCTATGTGTACAACACAAATGTAGACAATAAAGGTCAACTCTTTCACAAAAGTATAAGTCTCATCATGAAGAGAGAAAATGTGAGTACAATACCATGGTTTTGTGAGAGAGTTGTAGGGGTGTCCCACGAGAACAGGGATGGGGACTAAAGTTCTTTCGTGAGAGATTTGGAGACGGGGATGAGGATCATACTCTCCATCTCGCGAGATCCCCGATGTAGGTAAAAAGTGTATAATGCCTTATTTAATATTTGAAAATTTTATATAATTCCATACATTTATGACATTTCATATTTATTTTAATTAAAAAAAATAAAAAATGAAGAAAAAAAACCTTAATGTGATCTGAAACTCAACCTCACTCTCATTTACCCAATCTCTCTCAGTCTCAGCCGTAAACCTCACTCTCTTATATTGAGTACTATTTTATGTTAAACAAAGACTTCTTGCATAGACACAAATGTAAGAGTTTTCATTTAATCATACATGCAAAAAAAAATTAGTAAGACTCATAAATATGTGATCATATTTTTAACAATATTTACGAGACTCATGTTATGTATGTGACTAGATAAAAAATTCTTAAGTCTATCTCTATGCAAGTAACAAATACCCTATTTTGTTAAACTCATATATCTTGTCTATTACACAGGTCAAGACTGTCTCAAGTGAGCAATTGAGTGCCTTGAAAGCAGCTGTTCATGATGTAAGCAAACAGGCACCCACTAGATAGATATGTCAAATAAGGTTTGCCTAAATATATAGCCATAAGGTGTGCGACCGCAATTGATGCTTCAATATGTTGTGGCCATAACTGCGGCATACCTCAATTTAAAACATATTGAGGATTAATTTTCAAGAAGCATGTTGTTTTTCTTTTTCTTTTTTTTTTAAGCATTAGACTAAAATGAATTACTAAAAGAGTTTAAGTCCCCACAAGTAAACAGTGTGTGCCTTTATCTTAATGGTCTACAGGGATTTGAGGTAAATGCAAGGCCAACGCAGAAGCTTGAAGGAAGGTCAGTTTTGTTTCAAACAGCTGGGAAGGGGAGTACACACTCTGTATCATCTCAAGATGAGGATACAGAAGCGGAAGAGATCATATAAAGTAGTATTTACTTGAATTCCCAATTTCACTTTAGATGAAAATTTTAGTTCATATGATTTTTGTAATGCTGGGTTGATGCACAATATTTTTGTTTGTTGAAAATGTTTGCATAAAATTGATGCACACTACAGAAGTATGGAGTAGTTAGTTTGCCATTGCCCCCCAACTCTAATTATTATTTTTTTTTCCTTTTTTTTTGTCAACTTCTCTCAATATATATCTTTCTGAATAGGCAAAAGCTCAAAAACACAGAAATTACGACCCCATAATACGAGGAATCAAGATACGAGACTTATCAGCAACAAAGCAATAGATAAAAAAAAACTTGGAACATAATCAAAAGATTGGAAGTCTAAAGGGAGTCTTTGGTCGTGCTTGGCCACACAATCCGCACAAGAGTTAGCTTTCCTAAGAACATGGTGAACCTGGACACTCTAATCTGTATCAAGAGCAACACAAATCGCTTTAACCAAGGGGGCATTGAGATGACTAGATTTGAAAGGTTCTAAATAAAGTTCACTACACACTTAGAATCCAGCTCCAAAATTACCTACTAAAAACCTTGAAGGGTTGTCCAGGAAATGCCAACAAAGGCACCCTAGAGCTCAGCAAAGGTGATCAAGCATGATCCAAGATTACAAATGAATGTCTCAATGAATCTTCCACTGCTATTGCTAAGAATGTTATCACAAGTAGAAAAAGCTCCCTGATTTTGAATAGAACCATCAACATTGAGTTTGATCTAGCCTGGGAATGGAGGATCCCAAGTAAGATACAATACACTATATTGGGGAACCTCTTATCTACCATTGTGCAAAAGCTCCATAGTCGAAGAGTAGTCTCTAGCAACTGACATGAACTTTCATGAGAGATCTAAAGAAGGAGCAGGAGTACACTCCAAGACGTAATTATTTTGAGCTTGCCATAAAGTACTACATGTAGTAGCAAAAAGGATAAGTCAATCCACCTCTTTTAAAAGTCGAGGTCTTGTAATAAAACTTTCCTTCAACCAATTGTTAATCGGCCGTTGCAAGAAGGGGTAATACAAGAATTGTGAACAATGCTCTTCCATATCGCTCTCGCAAATCTAGTCACAAAAACATGGATCATTGACTCCTTTGCCATTCTACATACAGGACACATAGGATTCTCTATTATTCCCCTTCTCCACCTAGCATAATTAGTAAGATGGGCCCTGTGCACAACCATGCACCCACATAAAAGCACGAATTCTTTGAGGGCTCTTAATTTTCCACACAACAGCAAACAAACTATTTTGACCATCGTTATCCATTCTAACATCATAAGCAGAGCGGGTACGAAAATTATCATTCATAGTTAGGAGCCAACCAATAGCATCCAAGCCTAAAAAGGTTATGGGGCCTTAATATTAAGAATAACACACACAAAATCAGTAGGAACTAGTTGAGAGAGCTTACCAATATTCGAATTCCCACCAATAGCGAACTTAGACACAATTTCTTGATCTTGCACCCTGCCAATATCGACTGTAGCAAAGTCATGCAGATTATCAATGCTAGCAATCCAATGATCATTTTAGAAGTTAATGGAGTGTCCATTGTCAGCATGCCAAATAATATTATTCTTGAAAAGATGCCACACATGAGCCAGCCCCTTTTCCATGATGCAAGGCAATTAAGCATATTGTGTGGAAATTCAACACCCTCTCCTTGGCAGGGAACATTACCTTATCTCAAAATGCTCTTGCTACCATCTCCTCTTATATCACGCAAGCAAACTATGAAGTTTTTGTGAAAGTTTGTAATAAAATTAATAAGATTTGTAGAACCTTCATTTGGGGTACATCTAGTGAGCATCACCATATTCGTCTCATTGGTTGGGATAAGATTTGCTCGTCCATAGAGGGGGAGTGGTGGTGAGGGAAACAAGATTTCATTGGTAAAGTGGAGTCAAGTTTAAAAACTAAAGGAGTGGGGTAGGTCGAGAGTTGGAGATGCAGTAATTCGAAACACAACACTACTTTGTTAACATACAGGGCTGTGAAAATGAGTCTGGCCCCTGGTTAAATGAACAGATTTTACATGCAAAAAATAGGCCTATGAAAATTTAAAAAAATTGGCACGATCCGTTTAGGCCCGACTCATTAGACTCGCGGGCTAGCCCGTGAGCCTGTGATTTTTTTTATTTATAAAAAAATTAATTTTTTAAAAGTTTTATTTTGGACTCTAAATTTTATTGTGGAGTTTAAAAGTTTACTTATAATTGAGTATGTTTAACTATTTGTTATTGTTAACTACTTAATTATATTTATATTGCTATATAGCTGAAGTGTTATGACATGGATACTGATAATTTTTGCATTTTATTCCTTCAATGAGTGCTTACACCCTACAAGTTGATGTATACTTTCAAACCTTGTTTATTATTGATTAATCTATAAGAAAGAATTCCAATTGTGTTTTTGATCAATAACATAACAGTACTCGCATCAATGTTATATGCCGCCATTTAATTAATGAAAGTTGTATTAATTCATGAATCGATTTCAAATAGCATTTGAAATCATTTCATATCTTTCAAGAAAGATAGTTGAAGGAACAAAAAAGATAATATAATATTGCAATCAACCATTTAAACTATTTCTTTCAAATTAATTAATAGATAGACGATAAAAAATAGTTAAAAATGATTACACATACTTATTCACAACTTTGCATTTAAATCATAAAAAATAGACCAAAATTTTAATTTTTTTTAAAAAATAAACGGGCTAGTGGGCTGGCCCATTTAGGCCTGCAAACCAACCATAAATGAACTGGATCCTAAAAATAGACATAATTTTGGCCCGCATGTCTAAACGGCCGGGCCCAACCCGACCTGTTTGACACTCCTATTAAGATATATGAGATATTTATCGATAATTAATGATATATTAACTAAATTTGAACCATTCATTTTTTATCTTTAATATGAGCCATTAGAATAGTTTAGGAGGAAAATTAGAGGGTTCTATTAAGTAGTTACATCAGTGATTGAAACAATGGCATTACTTGCGCATTAATAAATTAGTAAATTAATAGGATTGACACTTATTGCTAGTTGACATTTTTTTTTTCATATTTTAAAAATATCTTAGAAAAAACTATCATAGAAACAAATTCTTTTTTATAAAATTTATTCAAAGACACCCATACTTTGTTTGAAAAATAAATGCCTTAATCTTTTACTAGTATATATTTTTTTGCAACTAAGCCCTCACCCTTTCTCTTTCTATCTCTTCCCGCTCTACTGCGATAAAATCTCAGCCAACAGAAATTCCTTCCAAGTCCCACTATGACCATCCAAACCCAAGAATCATACCCTGTAGCGCACATTAACGTAAGTGTCACCCACCCGGCGCACGTTAGCGCACACCACTGCTTCCTTACACCGCCCTTCGTCTACTATCCTTTCTCCCACTCCTCGCTTCCCCCACCTTAGCCTACGCACCCCTCGTTAGGATTCTTCTTCCTCTTTCTATTCATTCATGCTTCGTCGGAGAATTAGGGTCCCTTCTCTCCGCGCTTCCTAGTGGTGTCACAGTACATGGATCACAGAACAAAATCGAAGGACTCGCTCTCCTACTCCACTCTCTTCAATCTCGAGGTTTGCCGCATTTTGTTCACCGCAATTTTTTTTGTTGTGATTCTGCATGTTCTGGAAATCAATTTGTTTCTTCGCGCCGTTGGTGTCTGGTATTGGGTTAGCCGTGCTAGAGATTCCGCATGCCTGCAATTTCTGTTCAATACGTTTTTTAGGGTTTTGGTGTCTGATGGACTTGTAGAGTTGGCTTGAATTGTTGTATAGCTGGTAATTACGTTTTTCTAGGAAAAAAAATTATTTTTCAAGGAATTTGTTATGGTTGATTATTTATTTATTTTTAATTGCGTCTGTTTCTGATTACACTTTTTTACAGTCTTTGATGAACTTTCAACTTCCAAAACAAGATGATGATTTTGATTATTACGGGAATAGTAGTCAGGATGAGAGCAGAGATAGCCAGGGTACGCATTACTTTTGTTCTTTTGATTTTTTTAAAATTTATTTGTTTGTTGATTATGCTTATTTTGATAGCTTGAGAGACTCTTGCCTACTTGGATTTATATGATTATGAATGATGGTTATATTGTAAGATTACAGTTTGGTTGGTGGGTGACACACTGACTTGTTGGTTTAGATGCTTTGAGTAATATAAGTGTAATTTGTGTCATTGGGATGCTTGCATTAGTAGGTAGGGCAATTGCAAATCACAGTAACGGAAATGTGCGTGGAAGGGAAGTGAATTCGTTGAAGAAGAGGAGGTGGTCTCAAAACGGGGACAACGAGGAGAGGAGCAGTTTTTACGGGACACCCATGACGGAGGAGCGATATCGATCGATGCTAGGAGAGCATATTCAGAAATACAAGAGGAGGAGGTTTAAGGATACCTCGTCTAGTCCTGCCCAAAATCAGGTTGCTGCTCCACTTGTCAAAAGTACCCCGGGCTCAAAAGCTCACAAGTCAGGGAATGATCGCAGGGGAGGATTACATGCTGCAGAGTCTACATCTGAATGGATGGGGGATTCCAATTCTCAGAGACTGGGAAATTCCCGTGGTTCAGATTTCATGCGGCAATATGGCACTAATAGGTTTTGCCTTTTCTGCTTGCTTTCATAATTCTGGAGTATTTGAATAAAGCATTATTGTTTATATTACCAATCATTTTACCTTTTGTAAATTCCTTCAGGACTGTATATGAACCGGCTACTTTGGATATTGGGGATGGCATCACTTACAAGATTCCTCCAATTTATGATAAGTTGGCTGTAGCACTGAACCTTCCGAGCTTCTCAGATATCCATGTTGAGGATTTCTACTTAAAGGGTACTTTGGATTTGGGCTCCTTGGCTGAAATGATGGCTGCTGATAAAAGATTTCGGAATAGAAACCGAATCGGCATGGGGGAAACCATACCCCAATATGAATCACTTCAAGCACGACTAAAGGTCATGTCAGCTTCTAATTCAGATCATAAATTCAGCCTCAAAGTTTCCGATGTTGGTTTGAATTCCTCCATCCCAGAGGGAGCGGCTGGAAGCATAAAGCGATCTATTTTGTCTGAGGGTGGTGTGTTGCAGGTTTACTATGTGAAGGTTTTGGAGAAAGGCGACACCTATGAGGTATCTATCAGATGATATGACCAGAGTTCTCTTTTATCTTTATTCATATTTTTTCATTTTGTTTTTGCTAATCTTTTAACTGTTTCAGATCATTGAACGTAGCCTGCCAAAGAAGCAAAAGGTAAAGAAAGACCCTGCTTTAATAGAAAAAGAGGAAATGGAAAGAATCGGAAAGATTTGGGTGAACATTGTGAGAAGAGATATACCAAAGCATCATCGGAACTTCACTGGTTTGCATCGAAAGCAGCTTGTTGATGTGAAGAGGTTTGCAGAGAACTGTCAAAGAGAGGCATGCACTGTTTTTTCCCTTTTAATAGATTTTGTATCCATTATATTTTGCATTGGTTTGGTATCTAATCTAATAGTTTTGATGGTTGGTTTTGTCTTTTGAATTTGCTTTTTTTTTATATCTTAGATGGCTCTATTTTTCTTTCAGGTTAGAATGAAAATTAGTAGATCACTTAAATGGACGAGGACTGCTAGTATACGCACCCGGAAACTAGCTAGAGACATGTTGCTGTTCTGGAAACGAATAGATAAGGAGATGGTACTTTTAAATGCCTTACCAAATTTTACTGATATTATGGTAGATTGAACTGTGAAAGACATTGTATTTCAAGAAGCAATCTTTTTATGTGATTATGGTGAAGCTTAGTATTTCACGAATTAGTTTTTGTTGACTTGCTTATCTTGTTGATGTGTGTTTGTCTAGTGCATAGCCTTGTAGTCTTCCATATGAGTGATATTATTGAAATGGTGTCACAGTTTTTTTATGTGTAGTTGGTAATGATTGATCGGGGTGGTACTGTGTACTTTTTGAACTGTTAAATTTTTTGAATTATGGAGTCTGTGCTGTTCAATTTAGGTGGCGTTTGAGATTTAGACGAGGATAATTGGGATTTGTTGATTAGATATTATCACACCACTTTGTTGGCTATGGTCAGAAAATGGGTGGTCATTCAGTAGACATGCAGATCTGATCTGATTATCTGCACTTGGAATTGAATATGAATATTGTCTTGCAGATTTAGAACTCACTTGTACATTTGATTTGAATATGCTCTAAGTTTTCAATTTCATTCCTTACAGGCAGAAGTGAGGAAAAGACAGGAGAAAGAAGCTGCTGAAGCTTTGAAGCGTGAACAAGAGCTTCGTGAATCAAAGAGGCAGCAGCAAAGGCTTAATTTTCTTATACAACAAACTGAGCTGTACAGTCACTTTATGCAGAACAAGTCAAACTTACTATCAGAAGCTTTACCCATGGTTGATAAAAGTACAGATGACCAAGATGCACTTATCGAATCTTCAAATGCTGGGCCTAGCGAGGAGGAAGATCTGGAAGAGGTTGAGTTGAAGAAGGAAGCTCTGAAGGCTGCTCAAGAAGCTGTTTCCAAACAGAGAAAGTTGACAAGTGCTTTTGACACTGAATGCTTGAGGCTGCGACAGGTCGATGAAACTGATTCACTTCCACCAGAAGTTGCTGGAGCAAGTAATATCGATTTGCAAACCCCGTAAGCTCCCTGCTATCTCTCTCTCTCTCTCTCTCTCTCTCTCACATGAATGCACATGTCTACACTATATTTACATGTATAAGTGTACATTTGCAAATGTGTTAATTTCCATCTGGATAGTATTGAGCAGTGTTAGATAAGCAATTTTTTTTTTATTCTGATTGAGTTTTTGTATTGTTATATTGCTGCAGCTCAACCATGCCAGTGGCGTCCACAGTTCGGACACCAGAATTGTTTAATGGTTGCCTCAAAGAATATCAGTTGAAAGGTCTTCAGTGGCTAGTTAATTGTTATGAGCAGGTTGTTAAGCAATCCTAAATGAAGTCTCCATTATTTTTTTTGTTATGGTTGTTGATAGCTTTTGTTGTCTTTCAGGGTTTAAATGGTATTCTTGCCGATGAGATGGGGCTTGGAAAGACAATTCAGGCTATGGCTTTCTTAGCCCATTTAGCTGAGGTAGCTACTCATCCTGCTGTTTTATGTTCATTTTGTGGTTTTGTTGTAACTCTTTTGTCCTATGCAGGAGAAAAACATATGGGGGCCTTTTCTGGTTGTTGCACCTGCTTCTGTATTGAACAATTGGAATGAGGAACTTGAGCGCTTTTGCCCTGATCTGAAAAGACTTCCTTATTGGGGTGGGGTTGCAGAGCGGTCAGTGCTTAGGAAAAGTATTAACCCAAAGGATCTTTATCGTAGGTAATGTTAGTTACTTATGCTTTCTTTTAAGGAAAAAGAAAATTATTATTGTGAAAGGAAAGAGTGCAATGAGGGAGGATAAGGTTTCCTCACAAGAAAGCAAATTGGTCCTTAGAGATTAACCCAAAGGATTTTTATCATAGCCACAGTGAATTTCTTATGCATTTCTTTACCTTGAAAAGCATAGGTGGCAGTAATGGCCTTTGGCATTTTGACTTGGGAAAAATGGACTTATTTTATCTAATGCTGCTAACCTAGAAAGCTACTCAGTAGATATAAATTTGATTTGTGGAATACAGTCACTGTTGTGATTTTTATTTTCCATTTGATGTAGAAAAATTGTCAAAGTAAGGGTTACCCCTGCAAGCTGAGGTTGTTTCAGGATTTGAATTTGTAACCTCTAGGTCACATGGCCTCGACCTTGCTTTTGTGTCAATTTTATCCCTGTTTGAGAATTGAACAAAATGGGCTAAAAGCTGGAGTTCATTTAAACCATTTAGTCCCGTAAAATTCAGAGGTCTTTGTAAGTGATGGACCTTTTTTGTTGATCTGAATGTTGATGTTCCTGTTTTCAAGTCACTTAACTGGTTTTTTTAGATAGTTAAAAATGGATGCCAAATGGGGGGATCCCATTTCTATACTTGTATATATGCTTAGTCAACATAAAGGGTGTGTTTGGAACCACCCAAAATTGGAAATGATTTGATTTACAAATCAAATATTATGTTTGGAATCAAGTATATAAAATTAGATTTGAATTGATTTATAAATCATCATGTATGGGATTTATCAAAATAGGAGTTGTTTTTATTTTACTTCATTAATTTACATTTCTACCCTTATTTTATTATATTTTTCCCTTTTCCTCCTCCCTCTCCTCTTTCTCTCACTCCTCTCCCCCTCATTTTCCACTTCCCTCTTTCTCTCGTCACTCTATAGGGATATTTTTAGTTTGGTTTGTATGTATAAATATGCTAAGTTATGCAGACTGACAAATGTTAAAATAAAAGATGAATGCTAGGGAAAATTCAAAACATCATTCATAAATAAAGATTTGGCATGCGCCTTCACTCTGTAGTCTTCATTGCTCATTGACCCCCTTGTTTGTTCTGCAACCGTCTCTGAGTGCTCTCTTAGTCCAGTGGATTCGATTTCATGATTTTAGAAGTGGTAGACTGGTAGGATTTGTGAATTTAAGATTTAATGAGGGTTAAAGTAGTCTTTTAGTAAGTTTTAAGTTGAAAACAATTCATTTCCTATGAAATCTTATGAAAAGTGAAAGGATTTCAAAATTGAAGTGTTTCAATTTCATAGGATTTTATAACTCAAATTGATTCCCATCTTTTTAAATTCCGTACACAATATCTAATGGAATTTGATTTGCGAATCAAAACATTTCCATTTAGTTGATTCCAAACACAATAAAATGATATTATTCATCTGTATGGTGTCATCTTGAATTGTGATATCCAATTTTTGGATTGTGTGGATATTTCTATATTTTGCCTTCTCCATTCATTAGTTAATTCTTGCATTTTACCTTTTAGTCTTGAATTTTCATCCCTCTAATTGCCATATACCTTGTCTTTTCAGGGAAGCTAAATTTCACGTTCTCATCACAAGCTATCAGTTATTAGTTACTGATGAGAAGTTCTTTCGTCGTGTGAAATGGCAGTACATGGTTTTAGATGAAGCACAGGCAATCAAAAGTTCGGCTAGGTATGCTATAATCTGTGTTTCTGGAGTGCATATATGAACAGCATTTATTATTAATTGTTCATCATCCCTGCCGATTCTTTTTCCCTCTTGAAATGTTGATTAGTTATTTCATACAGTGCACTTTTTTAGGATTCAATAGTGCTTAGTTTTGTCTATATTTATTTATTTTGCGTCAATGAAATATTTCAAGTTATACTAACATATATTTCTTTGGTTACTGTTTTCTGGACATTATTATTTATCTGACAGTATAAGATGGAAGACACTCCTAAGTTTTAATTGTCGGAATCGCCTACTGCTGACTGGTACACCTATTCAGAATAATATGGCGGAGTTGTGGGCTCTTCTGCACTTCATTATGCCAACATTATTTGACAGCCATGAGCAGTTTAATGAGTGGTTTTCAAAAGGGTATGTATCTATATCATCATTCGATAAAGCCAGTAGCCATGTTTAACTGCTATTAGTGGTCTCATTTTCTTTCCCTCTGTCCTTTTTAAATGATTAAATTTACAAACATCATCTCCTAAACCCATGTCTAAAAAGGGAAGTTAACATCCACATTTACAACTTTTTGGTGAGTATCCATGGTTATAACTTGCCAGACGGTTCATTCAGTCCATGTTCAAAGCCTTTTGCAGCTTCGCGTTTATTTATATTTAACATACTACTACTACTACTACTAACAACAACAACAACAACAACAATAATAATAATAATAATATAGATTTTACATTAATACCAGAAAAAATTATAAAATGCGGATTGGCAAGCACTTCCTGTCTGTCAATCTGCTAGTGCCTCATTAAGGTCCTTGGGCTTTTCAGCCAATTTAAATACAGTCTAACTGTTTCTTTTGACCTATTACATGCCAGAATTGAGAACCATGCTGAACATGGGGGTACTTTGAATGAGCACCAACTGAATAGATTGGTAAGTTTGTCTATCCTGCTTGATATTCATAGTAAGGAAATGGTGATGATATATAATTATATTGTATTGGGTTTTAAATTCAGAAACTTTATGAGCATATATAAGTACCCCTTGTTGTGGAATGAGGATGGATTGCTTTGGGCTTACATTAGGGGGAATTATTGGGGGCTGTCATTGCGTTCTTGCCTTTATTATATTCATGAAGTATACATAAGCTTGATGGATCAAATGAAGGAGTGTTTTGGGTATTATTTGTGATTAAAAAAATAGTTTCACTCAAGGTTTAGTAAAAATTTTAACCGGCAATGTTGTATAGAACTTAATGTTGGCAGCAGAAAGCCAACAAGAAAATAAGCTCAATGTTGCAATGATGAGAATGTTTTGTTGGATAAGTCGACACACTAGACAAAATAAGATTAGGAATGAATGCATTAGAGAGAAAGGAGAGGTAGTAACTATTGTGGAAAAGATGGTAGAATTTCACCTTCAGGTGATTTGATTGTGTGTCGAAGGCCCGTAAAAGATTCAGTAAAGAGAGTAGATCAAATGAATGATAGCCCAATAGCTGCAAGTAAAGGGAAACCAAGAAAAACTTGAGATGAAACTATTAAAGAAAGATTCAAATTTTGATGGTTTGATTTTAGACGTGGTTTGTGGTAAGTACTATATAGTTTGCGATAGGTACTGTAACATTGTTTGATCCATGTAGCAAACACCTAATGGCTTGGCGGCTGTTTTTTGTTCTAATTGGATGTTTTTACCAAACGTGTTATAATTTTATCTGTTTAAACTTTTTTGACTTGTACTTTGTTTACTCTTCTTCTTACAGCATTCAATTCTAAAGCCTTTCATGCTGCGACGTGTTAAAAAAGATGTAGTTTCTGAGCTGACTACAAAAACTGAGGTTACAGTGCATTGCAAGTTGAGTTCTCGGCAGCAGGCTTTCTATCAAGCAATTAAAAACAAGATATCTCTTGCTGAGCTGTTTGATAGTAATCGTGGGCACCTCAATGAGAAGAGAATCCTGAATTTAATGAACATTGTCATTCAACTAAGAAAGGTAGATGGTCCATATTACTCAGGCTGTCTTTTCTTTTTCATTTTTTAATTTTAGTAGCTTAGTTTGTATTAATTTGTTCAATCTGAATTACAGATTGTTGTTTCAATTGTGTGATGTTCTTTTACTGTCCACTAAGATAGGCCATTATAAATTTTTTTCCCGTAAATATGATAGGTTTGCAACCATCCAGAGTTATTTGAAAGGAGTGAGGGAAGCACATACCTTCACTTTGGAGCTATTCCCAATTCCCTTACACCACCTCCATTTGGGGAGTTGGAGGACGTGTATTATTCTGGTGGTCACAACCCCATATCATATGAGGTACTTCCGCATGCCTTATGTACTGCATCAAAACATTCAATTTTGTTGTTCTCTTTCATTTGGTTAAGTTCTCTTAAGTTCAAAGCAAAAACAAAATGTTATAATACAGTTTATTTGGATTCATGAGGTTTGGGTTTTATGTAATGAGTATACTGTTTAGGTAGTGAAGGATGAAAAGAAAAGAGAGTAGACTCTCAAAATATTATCTTTAAATTGATTTCATGTATATATAGATATAATACAAAATACTGACCAATGTTCCTATTTATTTATGCTAATGATTAGGCCAAGTACTGGTATAGTATTGTGTAACAACTGGTATCCAAAGAACAATTAACTGGAAATGCTTGCTGAATTTTATTAATAATACCAGTAATTCCAGAGGGGAATTTCCTGGTTAGAGGAATACAATAATGCTGAAGATAAAATAGTTCTGGGATTAAGGTTCCCTTTGACCTCCTAATCCTTATTTCTCAAAATCTTCATGCTTTTCCTAGTCTCGGTTTCCCCCTTTATGCGAGAGAGAGAGAAACTAAATCCTAACTGAATCTTTTATTCTTTCCTAATTTACTGCAATCAAATAATTTCCTAATTGGCTAAACTGATTCTGTTTAAACTGATCAGATATGATTCTGATTTGAATCTTCCCTTAATGTCTTCTTTCCTTTCCTAGAATAATGGAATGGAAGAGGATTGATTCTCCTTTCCTTATTCTTAGGAACAGAATCTGGTGTAGCTGGGACCTGTGGGTCCGTAACATATTGTTAGTATGTACAAGCCCAAGCTCACCCGTACAATAAGACTACTATCCCTAATTAAACAAGGAGACAAATATGACACATAATAAAATTGGGGAACAATGCTTAAGCTTGCTAATTAGATAATTAATTGATTCTACAGTATATCAACATACATTAGAGATACTCAAAGTTGTTTTGTAGATATGAACACCTATAAATTACACAAGATGTCTTTTAGCAATTCTTTTAATGTTAGGTGTCTTAAATCCACTCAGAATTACATGTGTGGTGTAGGAGATTGAAACCACGAAGCTTTTGGTTCATAGTTCAATTGGTTTAACTCGTTAAAACTGTGATGGCATCATGATTGAACTGGAAAACATTCGAATAGAATGGGTAGCCAATTCATGATCTAACCGTTTCAACCGACAGGTTTGGTCTGGTTTTTAAAACATTAGTGCATGCAATGTTGGTGATAAAACTGGATCAGAATATGCACAAAATTTTGTTTATTGAATGGGGGTTCTTGGTCAGTGAGACTCAGGAACTAGAGAACTACAATGGTTGAGAGGTCTAATTTTAGAGTGACCCTCAAACTCTCCTACAAAATTCCATAACATGTCTAATTCTCTTTTCCCCCTTTACATATCCTATTTATAACTAATTAAATCTAACTCCTAACTACTAAGGCCCATTAATGAGACCCAGACCCTATCTGTTAGCTGTTTGATTGGTAATTTGTATGGTCATAAAATGGGTTCGTGGGTAAAAGGAAGCTGTTATGAAACTTGCAGAAGAATTTTCTAAAAAGATGATACTGAGAAACAAGCAATGTTCATTTGGCATGTGATAGAGGGTATATTAGTGAACTACAGTGGCTAATGTGTGTCACAATCATAGTTGTCAACTTGTGAATCGAATCGTGAATTGTTTTTTCATTTTTCGAATCATGAATCGTTTTGAATCGTAAGGTTCAAGAACATATTCATAAAAAGCCTAAATAACAAAAATACATACATAGAACATAAAGAAAATGCTTAAAAGGTATCAAATAGCTGAATAAGTAGTATAATAACTAAAGAAATAGTAAAGAATTATAAGCCAAATCCATTCCCTAATACCAAAATACAATCATAAACGTAAATACTAGTCTTAAAGGTCATGAATCACGATCGTATTGGGCTTTGGTATTTAATCTATTGGGATTTGCTTCAAATTCAGGTGTTAAAAACCTAAACCCCCCTCCTCCAAAAAAAATTTGCTAAATCCTGACCACCCCATTGAATCGCCTGAATCACAAATTGGAACCGTGAATCAGTCCGATTCCAGCGATTCGGCTGCGGTTCATGTCCTATTACGATTCATACCCAAATCGTGAATTGCCCACATCTTGAATCGAAGCGAATCATACAGTTCAAACCGTGAACCATACGATTCTAACAACTATGGTCACAATTTTGATCGTAGTTGCTGTTTTTCTTGGTCTAATTAAATACTTCTCATACCCAGCTTATAATTGGTTATCCTTAATGCACATTTTATGAGTGAGATAATCTTAAATGGATTTTGTTTTCTACACAACCTTGCATATGCTTTGTAGCTGGGCCCTTTTCTCTTAGATCGGTTAGATGAGATGAGGTTAGTGGATTCTGGTTATGCACATGAAAACTGTTTTTGGCGCCTTTTAGGCATTTTGTTCACATATTATAGTTTGTTTCAATATTTTGGTTAACCCTTGGAGTATATCATAAATGTATGGTTAGCGAGTATGGTGTAGGTTGTTCTTTGTGTTTGTATTAGGTTTCCTCTTTTTCCTTAGTGATTAGTTGTCACTACATTATGTTAATGATGCATTCTTTACTTCTTTTTTAATGTTTTTGTTATTTTCCCACGATTTTTCAGATTCCAAAACTTGTATATCGAGAAATTATGCAGAGTTCTGAAACTCTCAGTTCAGCTGTTGGCCATGGTCTATGCAGAGAATCTTTTCAGAAAAAATTTAATATTTTCAGACCAGAAAATGTTTATCGATCTGTTTTCCCAGAAGATATGCATGTTAAAAGTGGAAGCTTTGGTTTTACCCATTTGATAGATTTGTCTCCACAAGAGGTGACATTTCTGGCTACTGGCTCTTTTATGGAGCGGCTATTATTTTCTATGACAAGGTGGGAACAAAAATTCATCAATGAAGTTGTAGACTTTCTTATGGAGACCATAGATGATAATCGAGAATGTAGTTACCTTGAGAAAGGGAAAGTGAGGGCTGTTACACGGATGTTATTGGTGCCATCACGATCTGAGAATAGGTTTCTTCAAAGAAGTTTGCCAACTGGGCTCAGCCATGCTCCTTTTGAGGCCTTGGTAGTCTCACATCAGGATAGATTTATGTCAAATACAAGGCTTCTTCACTCTGCTTACACATATATTCCACGGAGTAGAGCTCCCCCAGTATGTTGTGTTTCTTTAAATAAACCATCAAATTAGTCCCTGAAATTTGCAGCATCAATCAAATTGGTCCCCATAGTTTTAAATTCATCAAATTCATCCTTGTAGTTGGCAAATGTCAACCAATTTAGCCATTTTGCATGTCTGCTCCAGGGGCTAATTTGATTGACATTTGCCAACTATAGGGATGAATTTGATTGATCTGAAACTATGGAGACAAATTTGATTGATGCTGCAAACTCTAGGGACTGATTTGATGTTTTATTAGTTTCTTTATTATCTAGTCTTAATTATTTTTATCAAAATAAGTTCCTTATTTTTACAAAAAATATTTTCTATTTGCCTTCGTAGATTGGTGTTCACTGCTCAGATAGAAACTTCTGCTATAAAATGATTGAAGAATTCCATCATCCTTGGGTTAAGAGGTTGTTGGTGGGATTTGCACGGACATCTGAATGTAATGGGCCTAGAATGCCAGATTGTCGTCATCATTTAATTGAAGAGATAGATTCTGAACTACCTGTTTCTCAGCCTGCTCTAAAGTTAACACACAGTATTTTTGGGTCTTCTCCACCTATGCGGAATTTTGACCCAGCAAAGTTGCTCACTGTAAGTCTTATTTTTATTCCTGTTTTTTCTTTCTCAGTAAGTGCCCCCCACTACCCTTAACTTCATATTCGATGGATTTTCTAATTTAAATCATTTTCATACAGGACTCCGGGAAGCTTCGAACACTTGATATATTATTGAAACGTTTACGTGCTGAAAATCATCGTGTTCTCTTGTTTGCTCAGATGACTAAGATGCTGAATATTTTGGAGGTATTTGGAACAATGTTAGTCTTTTGATGTTGGTTTATATATCTATCCCTTCATTTGTGTTTGTGATATCTTCAAAGATGTGAAAACGGATAAATGAATGAATGAAACTAGTTACTTAAGAGAGACACTTGGTGATTCAGTAGCCTTCAATGGTGTTCACTAAGACTTGGTTTGGTAATGCTATGGCTTTTTGAGAGCTACTAAACACTCTGATTCTCCAAAAGCTGCTATCAAAAAGTCATAGTAGTAGTGTTTGGTAAAAGAATAATAAAGTAGCTCTCAATAAGCTGTAGCTATAGGAGTAGTGTTTGGTAAATATATTATAAATTGGATCTTTATATATAAAATTATTATAATAAACATAAACATTAAAGAGAGTAATAATGATTATTAAAATCTAAGGTTATATTATTATTTTAACGTTTAGAGAGCATAAGCCAGCTCTGAAAAGCTACTCATGAGAGCTCCCAAGAGCACCTCCTGACTTTTAAAAGCCAACAGCAAAAGCTCCTCTGCTTTTTGTTTATCGAACACAAAAAATTGACTTATGCTTTTTGAGAGTAGGAGTACCCCTCGAAGAGCTTTACCAAACCCAGCCTAAATGAGTTTAATGTGATTTTTTTTCTCAACTGGGAACTAAGGCTATTGTGTTAGGTTCAATTATTTTACAGCTGAAATATTCCTACCATGCTGATCTTTTTTAATTTTTGGGTATAAAAGAAGAATTTTATTGAGATGAAGATAGGAAGACCATGTTGAGGATCTATTGACACTACAGTTTAATTGTTCTACTTGTCTGGCTCCTGGCCCTTGAACTTTATGGGCTTTGTCTATAATGTTCACAGGTGATTTAATGTTTATTGCAGGACTACATGAACTATAGAAAATATAGGTATTTCAGACTTGATGGATCCTCTACTATTCAGGATCGCAGAGACATGGTCAGAGACTTCCAGAATAGGTAATGTTTTTGTTATCGTACTCTACTCTGATTTGACTACTGAATAACATTACTTATTTCACTAAAAGCTGTGGATAATATTTTCAAGTGACGAATTTGTAGGCCTGATATTTTTGTGTTCTTACTGAGTACAAGAGCTGGTGGACTGGGTATCAACTTGACAGCTGCTGACACAGTCATATTTTATGAGAGTGATTGGAATCCAACATTGGATCTACAGGCGATGGACAGAGCTCATCGTTTGGGTCAGACAAGAGATGTTAGTTCTAATCTTTCTTTCCCTGCCTCCTTTCTCTCCCATTTGCTCATCTGTTAATTGGGTTATGAATGCCCTCATGCATGGATTTTCAGAACCTCAACAAATCTGTCTGATTTTTGCTGTCTTGCATATCTGTAACCGCAGTTCCTCCTCCTTGCTCTTCTTCCCATCTTGATGTTATGGATATAATAAACCTATTCAATATTTGAAGTTTTTGGAAGAGATGGTTTGTGACATGCTATTAGAGCCTCTATGACTAATGTTTTTCTTGGATGATAAAAGAAAATGAGAGGAAAGAAAATGGAGAGAAGAGAAAATGAAAAGAAAAATGTGTTCTCTCTTTTGTTGCTTGGTTGGATAGAAAAATGAGAAGAGAGAAAATGTAATACACTTATGTCCTTATTTTATAGTATTATCGAAAGATGCTTGTAGGGGTAGTTTATGAAAGTAAAAAATTGATCATCCTACTAGTTTTCTTCTCAAGATTGGGACGAAAAGTTTTTGGTGGGACCCATGCCCAAACTTTTCTTTATTCCCTATTTTTTACCCTAAACCAAGCAAAAGAAAATACCAATTTCTACTCATTTTCTCTCCACCCATTTTCTGTCAAACCAAGCAATGGGTAAGTTCTTTGGAGTTCAATCCTTGTTGCCCACATTCATCCAAGTAAAAGTTTAATGTAAGCACAAAATAGGATTGGCTTATGTATTATCAGTGCTCCGTGCTCCAAGCATGGCAGGCTCTTGCATGAAGGGTGTGTGTTAGAGATATAATATTAAGTCATTCTTGTTCTTCTATCTAATAGCTTTGGAGGGAAAATGGTTCATGGCATTGTATCAGAATTGCTATGACCAAGTAGTCCAGAATTTGATTCTTGTTGCTCCTACCCTTCTGATAACAAAATTAAATTTCAGCTTAAGGTAAAGGCGATCTTTTGCAATATCTATGCTTCAGGCCCAAAGGGCTTTTGGATGAGGGGGATGTTTAAGATAATAAAACCAATTTCTTAAGCTTTTACGAGAGTTAGTTCTTGATATTCTAAATCTTGCACATTTTTTTCTTTCACAGACACATAACTGTTGCCCCTTCTTTTTTTGTAAGTTCCTAAGTTATTATTTTAGTTCAAAATTAACTTTCGGTATACTTTTTAAACTTGTAGGTTACTGTTTACCGACTTATATGTAAAGAGACAGTTGAAGAAAAGATTCTTCAAAGAGCAAACCAAAAAAGTACTGTGCAGAACCTTGTGATGACTGGGGGTTCTGTTGGTGGTGATCTTTTAGCTCCTGAGGATGTTGTATCTTTGCTTCTAGATGATCCTCAGTTGGAGCAGAAATTAAAGGAAATCCCTCTCCAGGTTGGTTGTGAATCTGATGTCCAGAATTCGTAAATTTTATGATATATTGAATGGATCTCTAAACAAAACATGTGAAACAATAAGCAAAAGCATTAGTTCCAGAAAGCCTACAAATCAGAGAGAATTTTTCTTGATTATATTTGGCCTTGCTGATTCTTCCAGGTAAAGGATAAGCAAAAGAAAAAACCTGTGAAGGGTATTTTGTTAAATGAAGAAGGGGATGCATCTCTTCAAGATTTAACAAACCCTGTAGCACAGGGTACTGTAGATAATGATCTTTCCATGGAGCCAGAGGGATCAAAGTCCGTTAATAAAAAGGTACCATTATACTTCTATTCTGATCAAATTTATTCTAGAAGTGCTTGAATCTCATTTCAATTGGTTGCACAATAAAATACTGTTTAAATTTGAAGGGCATGTTTCTAATGTCTTGTTAACCAGGGAACAATCTGTTGCATAAGGCACGTGAATGTGGTTAAATACCCTTCTGCATGATTTTACTTACCTATGTTTACCCAACAAGAATATTGAAAACCCTCCGATAAGTGTTCTCTGGATAGTTTCATTTTATGAAGTAAATATGTACTGTTGCTTGCAGAATGTATGAGAGAAAAAAAATGATCTTGTGCAAGTTCAGATAGGCTTTGTTTAGGAGTGTTGGGTCTGGGAGGTCTTATGTTGTTTGGGAGTTTTAACACGTGGGGGAAGGTTTGTGAGGGTGTTAGGATAAAAGATAAACAGCCCTCAACATGGAAAGTTTATACTAGGAAGAATAAGAAAACAACTAGTTAGTTTATCTATTTTATCTTTATTAGTTTATCTTTAATTGTTAGCATTTATCTAGTTATTATCTTAGGAGTAAAATTAGGAATAAAAACTATTATAAATAGGAGTATTCTCCTTAGGTTAGGGTGTAGAATTATTATTGAGTTGTTAAGGGAACCAGCCCTTGAAGAGGAACCAGCCTCTTGATTTGATTCAATAATATCCTTTTTACTCGTTAAATCCTTTTTATTTGTTCTTGCCTGTTGGGTCCCAAAAACGACCTAACAGAGGGTTTTCAAAACCTCTCGAAACTCTCCATACTCTCCCATTTTCTAGTTTCTGCAGAATGTGGGGTTTTGTTCCCTCTAAATCCCTTACTTCTCTTCCCCTACCCCTTCTCCCCTTGATTCCTCCCCTTTCCTTTCCGCCCTTGCTCACAAACAAAGCCTTAGAATGTACAACAACTTTCTGATTAATAAATGAACATAGATGGGTTACATATTAGTAGATAAGGATAGGGGAAAAACCAACGGTTTTGAAAGCGAGCTTGGATATAAAGGGTTTCAGATGTCTAAATCTTTTCAAGAAAATATTTTGCTTTTGTTTGGGAGTTGGGTTTCGTAGGGAAAAGAGAGGAAAGGGAGGGATTTGAGAGGTTTTACGTTGTGACAAGGTTTATCTCGAGGCAGAATAACAGTGGAGGAGATTTGTGCTATTTTGTTAGATAGATATATGCATCTTAAGGGTCTCTTTGCCCTTAAAACATGCTGTTCTGGATAGGGTCTCTCTGGTCATGGTTGTTTCACACGTTATTGTTTCTAACATTCAGAGAAACTGGGCAACCTTGCTGCATATTTTTTTCATGGTCCTTGTTGAGAGTCTTAACATTTTGGTTTTGGAGTATATATATTACTGTCCTTGTGGTAGTCTCTGTCTTTTCATAGTATCATTATCTTAGGCTCTGAGCATTTTTTCTGGAACAATTGTACATAAGCACATTTGGCAATCCGTGGATCTCTGTTTGATATGAAACTTGATCATAGTATTCACGATAGAACTATCTTCTGTTGTTGAATAGAATAAAAGGAGAAGGGTGCCATTAGAGAGATATATAGTTCTATTTTTTTGTTTTTTTGTTTTTTTTTTTAAACAAAAGTTAGTTTTGAATATAACAAGTGAGGTCTGTAATCCTAAACAATACAACTCGTGTATATCTGTCTGACGGGAGAGGATTCAAATCCGTGGAGGATTTGAATTTTTAGTTGTACTGATAGTCACGGAGGTCAAATGTTGCAAGTTTATTGTTTGTTATTTTGAATTTGGTTAACATAATGTTTATGTGCAGAGAAAGGCTGCCTCAGATAAGCAAACTTCTAGGCCAAAGAATTCTCAGAAGATGAGTGAACTCAGTACAATGGCCATGGAAGACGGATTGGATGACCTAAACACTGATCTGGCAGAGCAGAAACCTAAGAGGCCAAAGAGGTTAAAGAAGAGTATGAATGAAAAGTTTGAAGAAGCTGTTACTGGGACTGCAACTGCAGTCTCAGAGCAGAGCCAATATCCACCGCCACATGATTTCGGTGCTGGTGGTTCTTGAGCAGAAACAAGCCTAGACACCTGAAGATGTGACCACCCTGACAATAGTAATTGGCGAGTCACTGTTCTATCAGCCCTGTGTATTGACATTTTTGGGGAGAATGTGATGTTGGCTCTCTAGTTGACCAACAGTCTCTATTTCTCTTTTTGTTGGATCTTTCTGACCGCAAAAGGTAGCAACAAAGCTGAGGCGAGATCAATGTTATCAATAGTGGAAATAGCATTTTGGCAAAAGACCCGCTATTTTTTCAGCTATAGCGGCACTATTTCCGTTATAGCGTTAAATTAACACCATAGAATAACAGCGGCCAGCTACGTTATTCGGCTACAACAACGCTATAGTCACTATTTGACAACGAGCAAGACATGCAAAGGAAGCTGTATATCCTAGGTTTGTATATAGTAGCAGTGCTAAATACGTGTTGGTAATAGATTCTACCGCGTAGCTTTGTACAGATGGTATCATTGCTGTATCCTTGTTATCGCAATTTTTTTTATGACATGGGGTATTTATAATTTCAATGATAAAATTAGCAGGTAGTGCTAAGTTGTCTCTTCACATTGTTATCGTAACTGGTTCGCATGTTTATGGACTCGCATAGGCCAAAATGTAGGATTGTCCATGGGGGTTGGATTAGATCTGTTTCAACCAGCATGTTTATCCGACCAACCAATCCGATGTGCGGGTCGGTCAGATTAAATTTTTTACTTTTTGACCAAGTTATCCAATCCGATTGAATTAGATAGTAAACAGGTCAGGTCAGATTTGTGGTTAACCGTTTATTTTTTAAAAATAGTTTGGAGCTCCCCAATTAAATGTAAATGAATTAAAAGTGGGCAGGCTAGAGCAACACACACACGATAGCAACACTTAAGTACACAAATGGTCAAAATCACACATTAATTAAACCGTAGGTGAAGAACTAGCAAACTCTAGCAAAATTAAAAATTGATTGGAAGAGAACTCACCAATCACCACAATAAAGATGAGAGATGAGAGAGCTGAGTATGGTGGTCGAAGTGAATGGAGATGAGAGAATAGAGAGGGAGTTGAGTGCTGGAGTGAGCAGAGATGAGAGAACTATGAGAGAGTCGGCAGATGGAGGTAGTAAGCGACGAGATGAGAGAATTGAATCTTGAGAGGGAGAGAACTGGAGACACGAAGAGAGTGAGAGACGATAGATGCCGGTGAGGTGAGAAGTGAGGGTCTGAGGGAGAGGGAAAGAAAATGAGACGAAGAGAGTGAGATGACGATGAGGACTGAGGTGAGAGTGAGGGTCTAAGGGAGAGAGAACGAGAGACAAACAGAGTGAGAGAAAGAATTAGGGAATTAGGGATTTTTTTTTTAATTATTCGATTGGGTCAGATTTGGCAGATTTGAAATGCATCGAATTGGACGGATTTCGCAGATCGACCCGATCTATGAGCAGCCCTACTGAGAAGTTTGTTAACGTGATAGTTTCTTTTTTTGTTCCATTCCATGAATTAGCACCCACTAATCAGTCTGATTATGTGAGATTGTGAGATTACCTTTTTTTTGTAAGCCTGGTAAGATCACTTGTGACAAGGTTAAAAATTCATCCTATATAATTAAATCCTATATAATAAGTTAAAAAAGGAGGATGAGAAATGATGTTACCTACCTATTTTGAGCAAGCAAGCGACTGAGTTGCCTTCATGTTCAGACCTTTTGGCAAGCAGCTGAGCTGCATGACTTGATAAACTCGAAGGAAGTCAATGAATGCAGGTATTAGTTTGACCAAATATCAAACACATTATCGAGGGAGGATAGCTTCATAATTTTAGCCTGGTGGTATTGGCATCATAGATCAAGACCTGGGTTAGCGTTTGGTTTATGTCTGTCTTGAGATAAGAGAGAGAGAGAGATATCAGGGACAAATATATTTGTAGGAAGGAAATGAGATAAACAAAAAAAAAAACTTACCTATATCTCAAAATAATTTTTAAATTAGTTTTTATTGAAAGATACAAGACATGCTAAACACAATTTTAAATTAATTTTTACATTTTTAAAAGACTCAATTCTATTGTCTCCTATTCTTGTATTTTTTGTTTTAATACACGAACTAAACACTATCTGAATGTTGTCAATGAGGGTTGAGAAACTGCTAAAATGGAACATTGCGCTACCGATTGTTGCTAGATGGAAACCATCAAAGGAGGAAAAGATCAAAATCAACACGGATGTAGCTCTATTTGCAAAGCATGGAACTAGAGTTCTAGGGTTCGTTGCATGAATACCCATCTCCTTTGAAGCTTGTAACGTTGGGGATCCTAGAAGGGATGAGATTTTTGGTTCAGAAAGTGGAGAATGGTGGTCATGTTATCAGATTACCATAAGATATGAAAGATCTAAATAAGAAGCTATGGAAGACCTAAATAAGCTTATGGAAGACCTAATGGCACAAATATTGACCACGTTAAAAGGATACATTAAAAGTTTAACCCAAAGCTTTGAAGAGTGTTCCTTTTCTTTTGTAAAAATGGATGTTAACAAGGCTCCTTGTCAGAAAAAAAAATGTAATGTAATTGCAGTATTAATGACATACTAAAAAAGAGGGTCATTCATTCATTTCATTTTAAATATTAGGTCTACAAAAGAATAGATATTTTTGATAGACATGTGTCTACCCAAGAATATCTCATGAAAGAAAGGTGCAAGAATGCTCTTTGAATCATTTGTTAGCATTATTAATAACAGCTCCAATTAGCACGTCTGTATATTTCCCGTTAGTTTTCTAAGTTGTTTGGTTTCAGCCTGTAACGTCATGGGATACAAAATCCTTCCAACCAAACCTAGCATAGTTAAGGTCATGTGTTCCTTATCCCTTGTAAAGGTAAATGGAAAAGTCGACGAAACTCGCAAAACAAGTTGTCATAACTTACAACTCACCTCATGGACCCCAGTGATAATTACATAGTAAATTACAGTGTTATGAAACGGCATAGAGGCATTACGAAAGAAGTCCCAGAATATCCCAAGAGTAACGCAAAACTCGGTACAGTAGCTGAAATAGTTCTACATCATTATTCATTAGAGTGCACACAACTTAACTAGGCCTAAGGGCTTGGGCGTGATGCTGGATGTGATCATCTATGAAGGTTGCAATAAAATAATAAGAGTGATCATAACCGGGCTGAAACCGTAAGATGAGTGGAACATTAGCACTCTTGCATGCCTCCTCAAACTTGCCAGGTAGCAACTGATCGGGCAAAAACTTGTCATCTTCCCCCTGAAAAAATGCAGTAATTCGTAGAAGAGAGTAAAACCAACAAGAATCCAGCAAAATAGTGCATTGAAATAAGAAACTTGATCTTTGGCAAAACAATATTGTATCTGGCAGGCAGATTTTTTCACTTTATGCTAAAACTGAAATTCCTAAACACAAGACCCTATGACATGAAACCCTACAAGATAGTACTAGGGAGTGAAAGTATGTTTTGATACCCTTCACATGTTTCAATAAAAACAAAAGATAGAGGGTCAAGCTTGGATAAATAGTTAATTTAAGTCCTTATGTAAAAGTAATTTATAAACAAGTTATTTTATATTTAAATACGTAATAAAATAAATATTTATTTTGCATGTTTTAAAAAGTGTTTTTTTTTAGAGGTTAGATATTATAATTTTTCAAGAAACACTAAAAATAACTTTTTAAGGAGTAATAAGTTGTGTAGCCAAACTGGCCTAAAACTAAAAAAATATGACTTCTGACTTCCAAAAAAGACGTCATAAGTTGTGTTATTCCAAACAGGGCATCTACAGTCTGTTACCTGATCAATCAAAATGGGGGCAGGTACATCATTAAACTTTTTTATCAGACAAGTAGCATCATATTCCTGCAGTTTTCAATTGAACGGTGTTTTAATGAAATATCAAGAGATTCAAGACCATTATTTAAAGTGAACAAGTCAGTTTCCACTCTAATTTACCTCCCAATCAGATTTATTGCCACCAAGATAATTTGTGAATGCCTTCTGTCCCCAAGCGCAGTTTATTGGATTTGCAATTGGTGCAAAGGCAGAGACTGACTGCAACAAGCATTAAATGGAAAAAAAAAAAAAAAAACAGAAGAGAAGGAATTAAGAGTCATACAGACATATAGTTATGGTGTTCTCCACATGACGATGTACATTCTGCCTTGCATAAGGGAATAGATGAAGTTCTATAAACTTAAAGTAGAAAACTTTGGGGAATAACATTGGAATCTTTTTCATATCACTGCTTCAACTTTTAAACAACATCAAAGCATACTACACCAAAAGGATGCCATCATTTGCAGTAAAGAATTTATTTGATTGTAAAGACAAACAATTGTCATTCAGAATGCATTTTGGGTTTGAGTGTTGCTCTTTTTCTCATACCAAAAGAGAGGAAAATATGGCAGCACATTTGTTAGCTAAGTCTGCGTGTAATTGTAAAGATTCTGTATGGGTAGAGGAATGCCAAGGGGCTGTCCAACCCCAAGTTATGACTGATTGTACTCATGCATCTTTTGATTCATATATGAGCTCTCTTCCACATAAAAAAAAAAAAAAAAAGTGTTATGGGAACACATGCATACAGAATGTGCAAAATAGTCCTAACCACAAAATGTTTGTCTTTCTCTAGTGAAGCCTATTTCACACGAAAATGAACAAACTCCCACACTAGGCATCACCTTGTGAGTGACAAACCAAAAAGACCAACTTGTAGTCTAAAAGCCACCATAAAAGTGCATTAAAAGATGATCCATTAATTACAATAGAACACCAGCTCAGCATCTTAAGTTTATAAACCTAACCATATTTCAAGGCAAGAGATATCAATACGGAAAGAGGGACAGAAAAAATGGTGCCAAGGGGACACAACTGCTACAGAAAGTGTAAGCTGAATGGGAGCAGAATTTTCCATCTAAAGTGTATATATACAAGTAAATCAAACAAAAGAAATGCCCAACCTAAAATGTACAGAAGTTCATGTCCGGTAGCCTTGGAGTAAATTACTTTCTCCCACAACTGATAAATAGTTACACCAAGATGGTGTTTTGTGTTCCTTTCCATATAGTCCATATCAAAATATCCTTTAAATGTAAAAGATGATAAACTCTATATGCATTTGAAATCATTAGCAATGAAATTAAATCTGAATATATTTTCAGACCAGAATAAAATGAATGCCAATACAATAAACAAATAATAGAATCCTATAGTATATTACTGAAATCATTAGCAATGAAATTACAACTGAATATATTTTCAGAACAGAATAGAATGAATGGCAATACAATTAAACTTGTAACATAAACATAAAGTATATTAGTTTGTACTTTGTAGTATCTAATTATTGAAAGCAATTTGATAATAAACAATCTGCATAACGCATAACTTTTGTCAATGGTAAAATGATCCATAGTTATCAAAAAGATTTCTGAGAATTTTAAAGTATCTCCTTCTATTATATGTAAAAGTCACAAGTTTCTAGTTGCATAGGCACAACACCTTATATTTATCCAAATTCTTCAGGTAGATTGTTAAAGCACCATGCCCACCCATAGAATGACCAAAAATAGAAGCCCTTGATGTATCAAGCTGCGGAAAATTATCACTAAGAAGCTTGGGCAATTCCTTGACAACATAGTCATACATACGCCAATTCTTCCACTTCTCTTGGGTAGCATTAAGATAAAACCCAGCACCTGTTATGGAATGAAGATATGAACTTAGACATCTTCTGTAAAGAAATATAGATATTGCACAACTCAAGGTAGTTCTTAACTTATTTTCAACTTAACAGACAAGATTACAATCTTCCAAAAAAGAAGAGATATTCTTCTTCAACTTATTTTCAATATATATATATATATAGCTAGTATGTTTAAAGCACAATATATTGTTATATATACATACAAAAGGAACCCAGCCACTGAGTCACATCAGTAAACAACAGCAGCCTCACAATAATATAACTGCAAGAAATAATGGTAACTTCCAAGAAATTTAATGATCTCATATGACAAACAATCATAAGCCAGGCACAGCGGCAAAGGCCAGGCTTAAGCTTGAGTAAGCCAATCTTCAAATAAGCTTAGCTTCAAGCCTCTGTTGAGGAACCAAAAATAATAGGCTCAAGAGGCATAAACAGATTGCATACATACCTACACCAAAGTCCCAGCTATCTGCTTCTCCTTCTACATTTAGGCCTCCTGTTTCATCATCAACTAAAACAGCTCAGAATAACACACAAGACAACCATCTCATTTTGGAATGCAAAGGAAAGCAAATTCCATAGTCATATTATAATAATGATTAACCCATAAGTAAAACGACCTGTGAGAGGCTCAATCACATTGGTGTGGTGTGGAATCTTCAGATACACTGAATTATGGTTCTTTTACAAATCGGTAGAATTATAACTGATTTCATAAATATAATAATAAATAATATGAAATCAGTACTTTTTGTACCAATTTCATTAAAAAATAACTCCTGATGTTTTCGTAAATCTCTCAAAAACATCATAATCTGGTTATTTTATACTTCAAAAACCATAATCTGATAAAAATCTGACTGTGAGAAACAGAAATTATACAAAGAAACATGAAACTAGTTATAAAAAGTAAAAAAGGACAGGCACGAGGCTTCCATTTGGTGAGATATGGAGAAGGTCGACGGTCACAGCCTTACCCACAAGTGGAGTCTCACAAACAATCAATTATAAGGTAAATAAATAAATTAAAAGATATGAAGAGAAAGGAACCCTTATCTAGATCACATCCAGAATGCATTTGATGTAAGAACTTGATATTGATCAAACCAGTCACGAACTTCCAAACATAATTATAGAAAAAAAAAAAAAAAAAGAATGGTCATAACAATTGGTGCACAATTCTTTGAATGTTGATTAGAAACATTACTCGGAGAAGTGTCAGGGGCAACGAGAGCGATGCCGTGAGCGGAAGCTGCACGCTGAGCGCCCGATTTAGCAATGAAGTTCTCGTCGGTGCAAGTGAGGCCGGAGAGCCAGTACAGAACCTTCTCCAACGGAATCACATCCAGAAAAGGAAAAAGCGATTCAGTGAGATTCATCATCATGATGATCATGATGCAAATGCATAAATTCCGCAATTGAAAATTGAAAGGAGGGAGTATGAAAGCGAAGAAGGAATACTAACGGGGAATTTGTGGGAAGGAGAGGAGGAAAGAGGGAAGAAGACGTGGAAGGTCATGGAGCAACCGAGGGTGGGGCTGAAGTGCTTGTACCTCTTGTTGTGACCTCCGAACATCTTCGCGCTGCTGATCTCGCTCGGTGTAGAATCCATTGCTGCTCCTTCTCTCTCTCTCTCTCTCTCTCTCTCTAGTGCAGCCAGGTCTTGCGTCTCCCCAGTATTAATAATTGAGTAATAACAAATGTTGTTTATAGAATTTTTCCTTTTAAATATAATTTTAACAATTGAACTTGCTCCTCTCTGACAATTTTTGTATACCCGCAATCTTAACCTTTTATATTTAGGTATACTTACAATAAAATTTAGGTATACATACATACACTATTAATTATGTATAAACATTATTCTCATGAGTACATAAACATTACAAACTTATAGATGATATTCTCAATTATACTTAATTAAGTGCACAAATATTACATGTATTAAAACACAAATTTTATGTATATAAATATCGAGTGTATGTATGATGTATAATTTTTGGTGTACGTGTAGCAGGATTCCATTTTTATAACTCTATCTCAGGATGTGAGGTGCTAGACTTGAAACTGGGTTGAATGGTAGGGTAATTCGTGTTCTTTTGCAGATGCATTATGCATGTAACGCTATTATTGGATCAATTTGGTAATTTGGAACAGGGCTTACTTCGGAAGCCCAAAAGAATGTATGGGCCGCAGAGCAAGCCCAAGTGCGATCCAATATGGGGTGATGGATGGGTCGTTTACTTCACATTATGAAAATGGAACCCAACATAGATGCAATAGCTCAAAGGAACAAGGAAAAGGTCCTAGTACTCTGATTTATTAAGTGGCAAAAGCTCTCTGGCACCACGCACAATAGAATACTCAGTAGGGGAAAAAATATTCTTTCATATTTCATGGAGGAAGAAATTTCTTCCTTCCACAAAGAATCTTACCCTTTAATTTTTCAAATGTTATTATATACATTATTCTAAAAACTAATTTTGCAACTAAAGAATAAATTAAAGTACTTTAAGTTGTTTTATCAATTCAAATTCATGATGTCCAACCTATTAGATGGAAATGCATTGGTCGTTGGGATTTGATAATTCTATAATTTGAGTGTTTTCTGAGTTTGTTTTCTAAGTATTTTTAATAAATTTTAAGGATTTTTATTTATTTTTAGGCATACATTAGGATAGTTGCATTTAGTAAAATCATTTAGATTTTATTGGTTTTTATATCTTTTTTGCAATTTTTATTTGAATTTTAGAAAAATAAATTTCAAGAGGGTCATTGAAGATTGGAAGAAAATAAGAGATAAGATTGAAGAAAATATTTAAAGAGAAGATTTGAAACAAAAAAGATAAATTTGAATATGATTCGAAAAGATTTGATTGAAAATATGCTGAAACTTTTTTTATGCAGATTTTGTCTTGAATTTTTCACCTTGATGGAGAATGAATAACATCTGGACTTTTTTTCCTTACGAAAATTTTGCATTATAAATAAATAAGAATAAATTAATAAGATTGAAATATTTAATCATTAACTTTAATCTTTAAAATATTAGCTAAAAATAGTAATTGGACGATTTTGCGGAGTCTTGTGAGGTCCGAATCGATTTACGGTTACTATTAAGGTTTAATTACGACTCAAAGGAGTCCGTAAAATATACTAATAAGAAAAAAAATCCAAGAATACCTTAACCGGACTCGAACTACTAATCAGAAAAATTAGTAGATCACGATAACGCATCCGAAATATTTTTCGGACAACCATACGCAAAGCACCGAAACTGCAAACGGCAAAACACGATTAAATATGATCAAAATTGTATTGGGGACGGGTCATTCCTATCCCCTGCCACGATTGGTAGAGATATTTATATATATATATATATATATATATATATATAATATACTATTATATAATATAATAATAAGTATGAATAATAATATATAATAAAATAATAAATTAATTGAAAACTTGAGCAGCATAAGCCACCGACTCAGGACATATATATATATATATATATATATATATATATATATATATGTATGTATGTATGTATGTATGTATGTATGTATGTATGTATGTATGTATGGCATTTGGCCTTCGAAGGCCATTCCCCCATGGCCCCTTAATTCATATTTTTATATTGCTAAATTTATTTCTGTTCCGTTTGTGTACTCTGGGGTTACGTCGTTGGATTCAAAAAAAATAGCACGATCACTTTAAGGTTCGCAGGAGTCTTTTCTCGCAGCTTTCAAAACGCTTGGAAAGTAGGTAATCCGACCTCCCACTGTCTATGTAGTTTATTATAATGTTTTCTGTATAATGTTATCCTTCAAGCATAAAATAAGTAAAAGAGACAATCAACCTCATCAAAATAGAAATTTCACACACTAATCATAAAATATGGAAAACACTAGTAACATACTTCTAGATTCACAATAAATATTGTATTCTCATAATTAAAAAACTATTATTCAAGAGGTGCATCAAACCCTCTAAATCATAATTTCAGGATCATGACACAATAAGAAATGACTCACTTTATGCACAACATCTTGACATTCAAAAAAGGATGCTTAAAAACAACTAATATTTATTGACTTTTTTAAAGTCATGCTTTCTTTTTGTCATTACTTGGGACTTGATGATGTATTTCTAATGAGATTGAGTTGTGAATAGAATATTTTAAAAAATAAGGTTAATGTTTCAACATCATATTTCTCTAGAGCAAATGAACATGACTCTTGAAAAACAAAGTTGGTAAAAATTCACAGCATCAACACAGTGCTCAAAAAGATAAATTTGTCACTATTATATATGAAGATCATTTCCTTACAAGTAATTTTTTATGACCTATGAAATTAAGATAGTTTTCTAAAGTGAAATTGACAACTTTATCATTAACAATGGTACGTGACCCACAGCATAATAGGGAACATAATTCAACAGCAACCATTTAAAAAACATTGCAAGAATCTCCCATATTTTTTTTAACTTAATATATATATACACACACACACAAGTCATATGCATATAAATATCAATTATAACAATGTATGAAAGTGAAATTAGGACTATGAGGAATGAAATTGAAACGAATGAAAGAGGATGGGCTGAGAGAAATGGATTGGGTTAATTGACAGGGGAGATAGCAGAATGCATTGTGTTTATCTCACTCACATGACTTTTTTTTTTTTTATCAAACTATGTCAAGATGTATCACCTAATAACATTATAAATGTATAATTCTATAAGTGAGTTGACCTGCTTAAACCCTAGGTTAACTGAACTAGCTCACCATGAGTCATGAGTTAAGTCAGTTGTATCAAATAAATTCTTTTAAATGATCCAAAATTTGTTGGCTCACCATTTTTTGAGTTAAACGAGTTGTCTCACCTATTACAACTCACTTTGATGATTGTATATGGATCAATTTTTTTTTCATTTAGGTAATAAATTGTGTTGTTATAATATCTTATATTTTTTCAATTTTACCATATCATTTATGACATCAATATTTTTTATTTATTCATTTCAAAATATATATTAACGTATATTTATTAAAAAAAATAACGATATAATAACTATTTAGTGCATTAATATGGGTTAACTACACTAGTTAAATTAAAATTAAGTTGCAGTAAATTTTAAATGTTACTAAATTTCAATTATATTGTAATAAAGGATAACCCAAGGCTACAACAATTTTCAAGAATATCTTCTATACTAACATGTATTGGCCTAATTGTAAGCCCTTATAAGGAGATAGAAAAATCTCAATATCTTTTTTATTTATAAATCTCAAACTCAAAATCATTGGTTTGAGGATCATAGTCCTTACCACCTTAAGCAACTCACCTTAGTTATATAGTAAAAGTGTTTTAACATATGAACCCAATAATCATATTTACGGCCTCGTTACTTTTCTATGGTTTAGGGTCTACTTGTATACTAAAATATGGGTAGAAACACAATTTTACCATTGTATGGGCCTAAGTCTGAAATCGTCACAAGGTGTGGCGATTTCAGACCTTTTAAAAAAACAAAAAAAGTCAGAAATCACTTTTTTTTAAAAAAATTCTGGGATCTAAAATCGCCACCCGTTTTAAATGAAGTCATTTATAAGTAAATTTCCCCATATTTACACCCAAATAAAGAGGAATATTAATGCATGAACCACGTGTGCAAATCAATTAATTCATCAACTGCTAAGATCCAACTAGTATTTTTTGAAAAGTTTATAAGTCACCGAAATCAACCTAAAAGCCATCAATAACCTTCATACCTGAATCCGATCATATCGGCTAAGATGGTCCACCTGGTCTAGCAAGTACGTATATAAATAATTTAGCATTTATTAATACTTCGAATAAGCCAACCAGGCAGCAATAAAAGAAACCGAAATGATGATGCATATCCAAAGGAAATAAGGGATAGATATAATAACTTTTAAATAAGTATAAATATCTTTAAAAAAATTAGTTTCCATTGAAAATGCTTATATATATATATATATATATATATATATATATATATGTTTCCTACAATCATCAACCATATTTATCTCTAAACCAAATGAGATAATAACTTGACTAAACTTGTAATACCATCGATAAAGGTTTGTTTAAGAACATAGATAGATTTCTTTAATTTGTAAATCATGTTCTTTGTATTTCTCAATACTTAGTTTTTTAGTTACAACACGTAAATCATCTCATCAATGTCACCATTGAGAAACACAACCTTTATATTCGTCTAATGTACATTAAGATCAGAACACGTCATTAATGCCATTATAATCTTAAAGGGGTCTTTCAACCGAATATGATATAATCATTAGATCTAATGAATTCTTATTTCTTTAGTGTATTTCCTTAATGACATTTGTTCTTGAGGTTGTTGAGTTTGTTCTTCAGGAATAACCTATTGATCTTGAATGAGGATAGATTCTTCTTTAAAGACAAAGTTTTTAACTTTATTCTTCCCCCCAAACTCAANTTTTTTTTTTTTTTTTTGAAAGCGAATGGTGAAAAAGGAATTTTCGTTGGTCAAATGGAATCATATACACTTACCAAAGGAATCAGGTGGGTTGGATATTGATGATTTGGCTATAAAAAATAGTGCACTATCATTCAAGTAGTGGTGGAGATTTGCAAAAGAAGAGTGCCCATTATGAAAGAACGTGGTTATCTCCTGCAATAAAATGGAGGGGAATGGAAGAAATTAATGGTATGAATCCTCTAAAACCAATTGGGTGTCCTCGGCGTGACATTCAAAATAGCAACTAATGGTTGAATCAGGTATGTGGTGAAGGCATTAGAATGGAGGTTGGGGATGGAGGCAATACTTTTTTGTGGGAGGACCTATGGGTGGGTGCAAAACGTCTTAAGGACTCTTTTTCCAAATTGTTCTCGATCTCAACACTAAAAGGTTGTAAAATTGTTAATTGTAGATTTTGGGATGGGTTGAATTAGGTACCAAGTTTGCATTGGAGAAGGGAACTATTCCAATGGGAACACGTGTTATTCCATGATATGTTGAACTTGTTAAACAGTACAAAGCTATGCATCAACGAGGAAGACTCAGTCAGTTGAAAATTTGATAATAAAGGGATCTTTACCGTCAAATTTTTTGTTCTTGCGAGTGAAAAATTCAATGCTCAAGCACATCAGGTTAATAACTCAGTTCTTTTATTTGGCATTCGGAAAGGGTTGATTCCACCAAAAATTAAGCTCATTGTCTAGTTTGTGGTTTTGGGAAGGCTGAACACAAAAGACACGTTTGTAAAATTCAATATTCTCAAACAGAGCGATCAAAATTGTGTCTTATGTGGTAACAAGCTCGGAAGTATTGACCATTTATTCTTTAACTGTGAATTCTCACAATGCCTCCGGAGTATGTGGAAACAAAAATGGGGCACTATCTGGATAAATCTAGGGAATGCTAAAATGGATTTTGAAACATGGGTGAATTCTTTTTTTCCAGGGGGGGGGGGCGCAAGAACTAGTGGTGTAGTGCCTTTTTTGCTACTATTTGGTTTATTTGGTGAATCAGAAATCTCCATATTTTTTTAAGAGAAAATGATATGCTTAGCTGAAAAATAATGCGTCTTGCCGAATTCTGGCTTCTTGAAGGAAAGAAACTATGTCACAAGTATGATGTGAAACTGGCAACTAGGTAAAATTGATGATGGCTAACTCTACATATGGCAGGTTATCAAGGGTTGACACTAGATGCTCATTAGTCCTTTATCCATCTCAGATGAGCTAGTGTCAGAGGCTAATGAGTCTTCTAAGAGGGTCTTTAGTCCCTTGTGGTTTTGCAAAATGTAGCATCTAATAATGCTTGGAGGGGCGATCTATTTTATTATGCTGGTTTATAGTTGATTATGTTTCTTTCTTCTCTTTTCTTTTGAGTCCCTTTAATTAGGCTCAAGTATGGTACTGTTTTTCCTCCTAACAAATTTAAGGGTTTGTCTCATTGGGTATCTCCTAGGAAGATTTTAATGAGACCTTACTTGTGCCTAGCAGAGCTTTGCTGAGTCTCGGTGGAATGAGGGTGGGGAGTTTCTGTAGTCGCATGTGTCCCTTTTGTCATTTTTGGACCCTTTTGTACTTTTTATCCTTTCTTGGTGTGTCCAAGTTTTAATAAGAATGCATACTACTTATCTAGAAAAACATTCAACACTTTTAATTTGTTAGGAGTGCAAGTGAATCGAGTCAACCCATTGAACTTGGTCAATTTGAACCAAACCAAACAATTTGGTTTGAATTGGTTATAATTATCGAATAATGGGTCGAAAAATCAACCAAAATTGACTATTAATGAGTCAATTCTCGATTTTCAATTTATAGATTCACGATCGCATGACCCAACCCACAACCCCCCATTTCCTATGAATTTAAGGATTATTATGTGATTATGTCATGAGACATGAGACATAATTATGTTAATTATGGTTGTTAGTGTCATGCTTCAGTAGTTTATCTTTTTTAATTTTCTAATTTTTTTCCATTTTATTTTTAAATTTTTTATATTTTAAAAAATATTATATATTTATGAGTAAACCCTAGAACTAAACCGAACTAATTACATTGATTAGTTTGGTTCGAGTTTGATCCAAAAAAAATGCAAAAATCAAACCAATATAAAACTAGGAAAAGTTTAGAATGCGAATTCAATGCGAAGTTGTTAACAACCTATTATAGCAAGTTTTGTTAACTAGTTAACTTATTCATTTTATTGTGAAAAGACCACTATGTCCTATTCCAAAATCCACTTCCCAATCATGCATCTTTTTCTCCTCCCTTATTCCTCCGCTGAAAGCAATCTAAGGTGGAGGACGCCACCTACCACCCCGCTACACCGCCACCCCATACTCCACCAACATCACACCACTGACAATTTGTATTGCGCGAACAACACCCTCAACAGCAATCCGTATTGAGGGATTTTGCCCTTATCTCTTCACTGTGAATCATGGAGCTAACACATTCACATTGAAATTAATTGTGCATTAATGTTTATATTATAATAACTTTGTAATTTTTATTTTTGTCATTGTTCATTGTGTCCTACCTCTAGACGTAGTTTTTTTTATCGGGTTCGAGGCCCAAAACATTGCAACTCGGGTATTTTAGTCTCTATAGAATCGTGAGAACAAGAGTTAAAAATATCATGTAATCATTTGTTGAATCTCGATCTATGTTTGTTGGGTTTGTTCAAGAAAGTTTCACACGGGTTTCCTTGGTTTTCATCTTTTTCACCCTTATTCCTCACTCAAAAAACACAATTGGCGGACCTTTAAATTCGTCTTGAAGAACCCTACAATAGTCTTATGAAAATCAAAGAAGGTTCGATCAAAACAACAAATCTAGGTTTTCAACCAAAGCTAATGGTTTCTTTCAGTAGAAGCAAAACCCCCCCAATACGAACTATTGTCGAGGGTGTTGTTTTGCGCAATACAAATTGTCAGTGGTACGATGTTGGTGGAGTATGGGGTGGCAATGTGGCTCGGTGGTGGGTGGCTGCGATGGGAATTGCGACGATGCCTATTTTAAAAAGTTGTGTGAACTATACACAGAGGCTTTGTGTTATTATATATGAACATCATCAAATATAAAAAAATTTCTCCACTTTTACTTTGAACCAAACACAGCTTAAATTTTTAACTTTATGGAATTGGGTGAATATTCTATTTAGTCCCTGAACTTTACACCTTTATCCTAGTCGATCTCCCAGCTTAAGAAAAGTGTAAGTTAGTCTCTAAACTTTGCAAAATATTAGAATAATTGCTTTAACCAATCCCTGAACATTCATAGTATTACACTAAGTAGTTCCTGAACAATTTAACTATTTCCTCTTTAGACATGGGGTAAGGACTAACAAATCCAACGTTTACAGAGTTTAGGGACTAACCTGTTACTTTTTAAAGTTGAGAGACCAACTAAGGCACATAACAATATATTTTTTAATTAAGGGTTGTTAAACATCTTCAATAAATGGGCAAAGGGAGACAACAAAGACTACAGAGAAAATATAAAGAATAGGAAATAACGTAATTGTATTATAGGAGTTGTGTGTATATGATGGTTACAATGAGGTACCAATATATATGTCAATAATAGAATTATAACTTAAATGATAGAATCAAATTAAATCAACCTAAATTTTTTATGAAGAAATCAAAATCAATCATAGATATACTAGATATACTAATTTATTTTTAACATCCTCCCTTAAGCTAAAATTCATCTAGCTTTAAGCTTGTCACAAACAACGAGTGTTAAGTCCTATTTTTAGGTCCTTTTTTGTGAATTCTACGCACAATTTGGAGCTTGACAGAACCAATAAAGATAACAACGGAGGCAACATCAGGAGTTGGGTGGAACCAACAAAGGCAACATCAAGAGCTAGGCGGAACTAGCAATTTTAAAGTAGAATTGGATGAAAAAGATCACAAAATCAGATTCAAAAGGCCATAAAAAAATCTTGGGAAGTGTGCACTAGTCATGCCACCGACACGTGGCGGCATGTGTAGATTCCAACGGTGGCAACTTGGTGGCTAACTTTTCTAATGACAACGAAGATGATGGTGGTGGTAGTGTAGTGAATGGAGGTTGGTAAATGTGAAAACTGTGACCACAATAAAGAGGTATAATAAGTAATGGTGGGGGCGAGTACCATTGCTTAGTGGAAGGTCATAAAATAGAGACAATAGTAGAGGATTTTTTTCTATTTTATTTTTTCTCAGAATAGAGGAAGCGAAAACAAAGAATGAAAAATTGAGAATTTAATCTCAAAGTAGCATAAGTACAAACATGGTTCACGGTGGGTACCATGGCTCTGATACCATGTGAGATTTCATGATGGAATCAAGAAAATATTGTAGAGAAAATAATAAAGAGACAGAGAAGGATAAACAACAAAGATTTTTGTATTAATGAATTTTGTGTCACTTACAATGAAATAAAGCCTATTTATAAGCTAGAAACATAATAAGAAATATAAAGATAAAATCAATTTAAATGTTAAACTAAATCATTCTAAATCAATCAAAGATATAACACTGATATTATTTTATGTTAAAAGATATTCTAACGCCCTCCCTCAAGCTAAAACTTCTCGAGCTTTAAGTTTGTCACAAAGCAACGTAGGTTGTCGGGCAATAGACAACATCAGGGGTTGTGGAGAGGCAGCAATAGGCAACATCGGGGATTGCACAGAGGCAACAATATGCAACATCGGCGGATACGCAAAGGTAGTGATAGACAACATTGGGGGTTGTGTAGCGGCAACGATAGACAACATCGAACTGCACAGAGACAGCAAAGGCGACAACAAGTCAGGAAATGACAATCACGGTGATGGTGGTGGTATAGTTAATTGGGGTCGAGAGGCGGTGAACAAAAAAAATGCATATTGGAGAGTTTTACGAAGAATGACGAAAGAGTTTTTGTAGAAAGTGGAGAGCCTAAGTTTTGAGGTAGCAGAAGCGGAAAGATGACTCATGGAGGGCGCGCCATGACTCTGATACCATGTTAAACATATTGAATAAATGAGCAAAGGAACACAACAAAGATTACAGAGAAAATATAAAGAACAGAAAATAACGTCATTGTATTATAAAAGTTGTGTGTATCAGACGATTACAATGAGGTAGTACTATACAATAATAAGTATACTTCAACTAGAGAAAACAAGAGAAAAAAAGACAAGTATTTAAAGATAAATATTTACATGTCATAAATCATATTTAATAACCTTACAAATTGTTAATTTAAATTTATATTATTTAAAAAATAAAAAAAATTATTAATTTCATAAAATTTTTAGACAAGTTATTAAATGTAGTTTATTCATACAAATATTTCTCGTATTTAAGACTAGGTGCAGCAGAGTAGTAGGGTAGTACTCCCATCTAACGGGTTAGGAGGGGGGGCACATGAAATGATACGTAAAGTCATCCAACATTAATGACCGATGGGGAAGTTGGCAACACCCAAAATCCTTTAATGCCAATAGGCGATAGGATTTGATAGGTGTGACAGACATGCATGCATGCCCAGATGCCTTGATCAACCATACATTACAACTTAACTCATTACACCAATCTTTTTATCTATCTATATGGTATGGGCATGGCAAATGTGAAAAGGGTATGGTGTTTGGTTTCAGAAACCGAGTTTAATACCGAGGCATAAGGCGGTCTCTTATTTATTTTATTTAATTTTCCTTCTTCCTTTCATGGTTAGTATGGCATCCACATTTATTGAGCAGTTAGATTTAGATATANAGATAGAGTATGAGTTTAATTTTGATACAATGACAATTTAAAAGATTTTACATAATCATACAATCAATTCATTTTGTTTAGATGACATTTTAAATAGTAAGTGTGATAGTCAATCATATTTGTTCATTTGTTTATATATATGATTATATAGTAATGTAAAACTCCCTTACACTGTCAATAAATTCCAATTAACTCTGTACAATATTTAGAAGTGTAAAACTCTTTTACACGTGAATTCCAATTAAATCCATACAATGTTTGGAAGTATAAGTATATCAAAATTTGATAGCTTTCAATATATTTAATGCATTAAAAATTTTAAAAATTTATTTTTTTAATAAAATATTTTATTTTAGACTTCTTATTATTCATTGATTTAATTTGTAACATTTAGAAGTTAAATAAAAAAAAATCAACGACTAATAATATTTTTTAAAATGTTCTAAAAACATGCAATTTTTTAAGGAGGCAAGAAAAGAGAAACAATAAGTAAGACTTTTAAATCTTTAATGCCATTAAAAAAAACTCAACATTTCACTTTTATTTCCTTAACAAATACCGTCATCAAAATTCATAAATAATTTATTCAGTAAAAAAAATGTAAATGAAGTCAATTCTTTGAAAATACAAAAACATTCAATGCTTTTTTTTTATATAGGGCACTTTTAAATAATAATTATCACTTATAACTTTTCTTAACCTTTTAATTTTAATTTTTGTCTTGATTAGCTATACTATTTTTTATTTATTATTCTTTCAGTCCATTTTATCTGTCATGTCAACTAATTTTTTTATCTAAATTATTTGTCATTCTCACTTTTAAAAAAAAAATTTATTGTTATATTTACAATTGTACTCCTAATTTATTAAAGTCTTAAATGGTAATTTTCAATACTATCTCTATCTTTGTCTTTATTATGAAACATTTTAATCAAATTAAATAAGAATATTTTAGTAAACTTACTCTTTAAATCACTCTTTATTTTAAATTTCTTAATACTCGTACATTTGGTTAAAGTGACGCTTAAGATAGATGGAAAGAAGTACCAAAGATAGAATTTCATTGAATAAACGAAATAAACAAGAGGCCACTGGCCAAAGAGCAGAATTTAAGAAGCAAGATTCTCCCAATCAACAACATGCCATAATGCCACAGATTCTTCAATCGCATCTTCTTCTCCTTTTGCGCTAGCTGGTGAAGGATGTTCACCTGTTTTAAAATGATTCTCAGTTTGTTAATGTGACTTATATATTGAGATGGTTTCATTATCATCCAACTCCAGTAACTTACTTGTTTTGCTTGAGGTTGTTGTGCTAAGTTCTGCTAGAGTGGCCTGAGTTGTTTCCATGCTATTGAGCTATACCACTTATTACTTCTATTAGAATATTTTTTTTATTGAAAAATGTAATGCCTTGCAATTAATACTTAACAAATTTTACATTTCAATCTAACTGTTTTTTTATTAATTTTTTTAACCCTAAACCTAAACTTTGCATAACACTAATTAGATAAACTTTTTTTTTTCTTTTATTAAGATACTAGGATAATAGACAATAGACTTTTTTTATTCACTCTATAACTCAAATTCGAGTGCTTTTATTTTACTGAGTGTATGAGCAACTACTAGATCATCCATTCAACCGCTATTCCGATAAACTGATGTTGTACTACTATTATTTTATGTCAAGAATCATCTTTGGGTTCTTAGAATTAAAAGGCTAGGAATTTGATAGTGGGGTCATGACTTGAAGGAGCTAAAAGTAAAATCAATCAAACCCCTTCATTGAAGGGTCATAACTGTGCAGTTCCCAGCACGAAAGTTTGGGTTTTTTTTATTGGTAAACTAGTCGCGTCTTATAGTTGGGTTGGTAGATGAACAAACTCAAGACGGAGAAAACAAAGTTTTGTTTTTCCTTTCCCTTGTCTGTTCTTCTGAAAGCATGTGCATTGCTTAGGAACTAAAAGAAATTAAAAAAAAAAACATAACATAACAAAAACAAAGTAAAAGGAGTACTTTAAGAGTTGTGCATCGACAGACTTAATGGGAATAGATGAGTATTTTAAGGGTTTGGAGTTATTATTTTTAGATTTTATTTTTAAATTTTATAAAAATTAATCCTAAATAGTCATTATTGGCAATGGCGTAAGGTGTTTTAAGATTTTTTTTAAAAAAGATTTTTGGTGTTAAGGGTTTTTTTATACATTTTTTTAAAAATCTTTCTAATATATACTTTTTTTTAAAATTGATTTATTATTTTTGTAAAATATATAAGAACGTATTAATTTATATATCAGAATGAACCACGAATTGAAATAACGTATCGCTCATGTATATTCCCTCCGGATATCTTATCCCACGTTGACACATAAACATGCATTGCATGCTTCAATTAAATCTTTTGAGTGTGATATAGGCTTCATTTCTTGATCAGAATTTCTGGAAACCCCACCCCAAATTAATAATGTTCAGCTTTGGTCAAGCAATATCTACCAATAACATTTGATTTCTTTTTTTTCTCCATTGCACCCTGCATATATATATATACATACTTTGTTAACTGTAATCTTATTCTTACGGTAAAAGGCATAAATTGCGGTAGTTGGGTAAGGGGAAAGTGAGCGAGAGAGAGGCATAAGAAGATTGAGCCAAAATTATATAGAGTTGAGCCCTTCTTTTTTGTATAGTTTATACTTTATAGAATAGAATCATATAAAAACTAACCTCACACACATACCCCAGTTGAAGTTCATAGAAGCCATAATCATTGTTGTTGTCTGTTCTTTTTGTTCATTGTGGCATTTTGACAGCATGGTGGGGAGCATAATGGGGGTGGTTAGGAATAACACACACTCAAATGGATCTGTTCAGAATTGCAATGGCAATGGCTTATTAGAAGAGAAGCTTGATGAGCTTAGAGGCCTTGTTGGGAAAACTGAGGGTGACCCTTTGAGGATAGTGAGTGTTGGAGCTGGTGCCTGGGGGAGTGTCCTTGCAGCCTTGCTCCAAGACACCTATGGCCATCTCAGGGACAAGATACAGATCAGGATATGGAGGAGGCCAGGAAGGGCAGTTGACAAGGCCACAGCAGGACACCTCTTTGAGGTCATCAATTCAAGGTGTTACGAATAAATTAGTATCTTGATATATCTCTGATTGATCTTATGTTGATTTAGTTATTAAGTCCTGATTTTGTTTCTAGCCTATAAATAAGCACGCAGATATAGTAATCAGACACACACTTGATAAACTTTCTCGGTTATTCCTTGCTTTGTGCTTGTCTTGTCTTTCCTGTGTCTCACTTTCTCTCGTTCACCCATAATGTTTAACACAAGGGAGGATGTGCTGAGGAGGCTGATCAGGAGGTGTGCTTACCTCAAATATGTGGAGGCGAGGCTCGGCGATAGGACTTTGTTTGCTGATGAGATTCTGAAGGATGGTTTTTGCTTGAACATGATTGATACACCATTGTGTCCTTTGAAGGTGGTGACTAACTTGCAGGAGGCTGTTTGGGATGCTGATGTTGTGATCAATGGGCTGCCTTCAACCGAGACGCGAGAGATCTTCGAGGAGATTAGTGAGTACTGGAAGGAGAGGATCAGTGTGCCTATAATCATCTCATTGGCTAAGGGTATTGAGGCTGCATTGGAGTCTGTCCCTCATATTATAACTCCTACAAAGATGATTCACCAAGCAAGTAAGAATTTTCCTGTCTAATTGATAATTTGATGTAAGTAAATATTTTTCTGATAATCATACTTTTGTTTCTTTTCCAATTTTTTGTCCTCCTTTAAATGCATTGGTAGAAACTATTGCAAATTATGAGAATGAATGATCACATGAAATCTTGATTAGGAAGGAGATAACTTCTATCTTTTCATGAATACTGCTAGAGAAAATCCTCTTTGTTTATCTGAATGCATTTGAAATTGATCAATTATCTAGGAGTTGTTCTTGACTCAACCTTCTTGTCCCATCATAATGCATTCAATTTTCTAAAATATATCCTGTTCATACTTATGCTGAGGTATAGGACAGATCAATTTTGACAATTATTCTCTTTTGCTACATTTCATTAAGATTTTGTATTATCATAGCTTTCCTTCTCTGCAAAAAAATTGCTCCTATTTTCATTCTCTATTCTTTGCAATGTCAATTTGACAGCTGGAGTGCCTATGGAGAACATACTTTATCTTGGTGGTCCAAACATTGCCTCAGAAATCTACAACAAGGAGTATGCCAATGCCAGAATATGTGGTGCTGAGAAATGGAGGAAACCTCTGGCCAAGTTCCTAAGGCAACCGCAGTTCATTGTCTGGGACAACAGTGACCTGGTGACCCATGAGGTCATGGGTGGCTTGAAAAACGTGTATGCAATTGGTGCTGGTAAGCTTCAAATTAGTTATCATAGCTTTTACATATAATGTGGAACTTGAGTGATCCATATCATCATGTTTAGGCATGTGCAATGTTGTCTATTTCACTTGTTCATTCACTCCCCATTCTAGATAATTATGCACATATTAGGAAAGCATGCTTATGCAGTTATTCATATAATAAGGGCACCCAGTGCACGAGGCTTTTTCCATCAGAATGTGGTTCGACGCAAAATGGCGCCAACTGTTTGTGACATAACTTCTGACGGATTCATAGTTTGTCAGTAAGTTTGGTCTCAACAGTTTGTCCGCTCAAATCTGTCAGAACTTTTGACAGATAATATCCGTCGGAAATTCCATCGGTATAAAACGTTTTTCTCAAAGTGCTGGTGGAGTAGGGTAGGTGTACACGGTCTTATCCCCCGTAAGTGGAGAGACTGTTTCCAAGATTTGAACCTTTGATCTCCGTGTCACAAGGTAGCAACCTTTACGTTGAGCCTAGGCTATGCAGTTATGCATATCCATCAAAAGTATTCCACAATTTAAAGAAAACACAGAAAAGAAGTATCTGTATCTGATAATCATAAGATTTTTCCAGTCATGTTACGTAGTAAGGTATATAGATGAAGATTTCATGATTGATGGTGCATGTCATTGTAAATTGAATGAAGAACCCTATGCTTCATTCACATGCTAGAGGCAAGAAAAGGGCCATTAACTTGAAAATTGTAAAAGCAAGGGGTTTTACAATCTATATATCATGTTTTTTTCCTTTTGATACTTTCAGGTATGGTAGCAGCCCTTACCAATGAGAGTGCTACCAGCAAATCTGTGTACTTTGCACATTGCACATCAGAGATGATATTTATCACTCATTTGCTGGCCGAAGAACCCGAAAAACTAGCAGGGCCATTACTGGCTGACACTTATGTGACTTTGTTAAAGGGACGAAATGCGTGGTACGGCCAGATGTTAGCGAAGGGTCAACTAAGCCCTGACATGGGTGACAGCATCAGTGGCAAAGGAATGATTCAGGTATGTCTTATAATTTTCGTTTGGTTTCTTTCCTGACACATCTGTTGTGCAAATTGATTTCAGGAGCGAGCTTCCAAGCCATGAGATATCTTATTTTAAACTAAGATGATGACTGACATTAACTAATAAAAGAAAGAAGAGAAAATAAAAAATGCATCTTAAGGCTGCAAATTCTCAAGCAGCAAAATCCATTGCTTTTTTGGAATGTGCAAATTGCATAAATATATGCATCACAATAACGTGATAATGGTTCACCATAATTTGTCAGCATCCTCTAGCCGGAACTGCTGTTTTTCATCATTATTACTATTATTGGCAGTTTAGTAGGACTTTTCTATTTCTTACTTGTATGGAGAAAATATGATAATGATGGTATAAACCACCCTTGCGGTTGCAATTTATATATGCCTATCTTTACAAAGTTTTTTAGTGGTCCATGCCATGGCATTCTTAAATGTGTTGATGAATATGATGCCACATTTTTTACTTGATATAAGCCACACTTTTCCTTCAGGTGTTGTGTTGTACATTAACTTCTCTTGTTTCCAATAAAAGAAAGCAATAAGTAAAGAATGCCTTTGTCCCTTTTATTTTCCTTTGTGAATTTCTCCTCAGACTCAATCTGTTATACTTTATTCAAATTCCAATAACTAGACTGAAAATATGATATGCGTGCTATTTATTTCTAGGGTGTCTCTGCAGTGGAGGCATTCTTTGAACTTTTGAGCCAATCAAGCCTGAATGTGTTGCATCCTGAAGAACATAAGCCTGTTGCTCCTGTGGAACTCTGCCCTATCTTGAAGACACTCTACAAAATATTGATATCCAGGTAATCTTCTGCAATTATTAACCGGGAGTGTTGGTGTTGTGATTTCAAGTGTAAGTAAAGAAGTCCTACATCGGTTAAGCATAGATTAAGACTATATATTTGGAATGACCAATAGACTCATTTTATTGTCTTAAGATTTTTTGTCAAGATGTGACATGTGACCCACTATTTGGTTTCTCACCTTTAAGTTTTTATCTTTGAACACTTCCGAGTACTAGTCATCATTTTTACAATGCTTCTGGTGCATGCTGAATTTCTCAGGGAACTGTCATCACAAGCTATTCTGAAAGCTCTGAGGGATGAGAACCTGAACGATCCCCGCGAGCGCATTGAGATTGCGCAGAGCCATGCATTCTACAGGCCTTCACTTCTTGGACAACCATGATTATTCGCTCTTGGCAAAAGCAAAGGTGGATGCAACCATATACAAGAGTCATTTATTAAAAGGAACATTGTGATGAGCATAAATGTATTATTTTCTAACAGGTTTTGTGTTACATTATTGTACATATGTGTCAACATATAAGCCAATAAGCAATTGTACTGATGATGATGATGATGATGATGATAGCTCAAAAACACTGCACTAGTACATGGTGGTCAACAAGGGACTAAAGGAAAATGAAATTGATACTTCTTGGTAACATTGTTGAATATAGTTCAACAAAAACTGAAAGCAAAATCCTCTGTCATTTAACTAACTTCCCAGTCTAGGGTCAAACTCGTGCCAGAAGGTAAAATTAGTCCACATGAATCTGGATTTACTGAGTCTTACCTTGTGATTTATAATGAAATCATATTCCTCTTTTTTTCTTTTTTTTCTTTTTTTTTTTGCGTGGAAGCATGTCAAGGAATAAAAACTCCCACGATCTGATCAAGACTTCTCAGCATGTGGAAGCATTTTTAAGGCCTCTAAAGAATTGTCTGTGGTCAAAATCAGCAAATCTGTGTTGACTTTGCCCCAGTCTAAAATTAAAGAGGTAAGCTGGCCTTATAAATGTGGAATCAAATAGTTCAATAAGCGTCAATTTGACCAGAGTTTACGTGTGTGTTTGGGTTTCCAGAAATCACCAAAAAGAAAATTGCATATATAAACGCAAACTTTTCTACCAAGCTGTACCCCAAAAGGAAAAAATACCAAGCTGAATTAGTATTTTTTGGTTCAAGATTCTTTATGATCCAGCTTGAAGATTACTTCTAGTACTAGTCGGATACGTAGTCCTACTTTGAAACATTACAATCAAATTCTTTAGACAGTTTGTTGAATAATTAATGCATTGAAAAACTTTGAAAGTACTATTTTTCGGGTTTTTTTTTTGTTGAAATACTATTTTTCAGTTAATTTCTTTTTCTACTCCTTAACCAAAGAGAAACTGTAACGATAACAAAGCAATGAAACCCCCAAATTTTTTATAAGGACTTGTTTATTTAGCCTGTGACCAATTGTGCAGTGAGTGCACACTAGTTACGTGTATTTACTTGTGTTGCAAGAGGGATCTTCCTCCATTGTCGTTAATGACACAGATAAAGGAACTTAATGTAAAAATGATGCCAAAGTTTATCCACCAAGGAATAGATCTTATTTTAAAAACTCCGATGAGTTGATCATGCATTGATTTTCACCCATTCATCAAGAAGGTAAGACCAAGTATGGATCCTATAACAAAACCTGATCAATGATAAAAATAAACACGACCAAATCATGTAAGATTTTCAAATAAAATGATCCATTCCCCTCAACTAGACAATTGATTTGGCCATAGTGCTAGAAGCAAGATTTCTCTTTAGCCACGGGGAATTTTAATGATCTAAGCCAAGCATTTCGTTCAGCAGTTGAAGGCTACGTTGGCCTTGAACCAAAGGTATCTCCAGATGCACAGCAGCCACCCCAACACCACAAAAAACCACCCCCGAGTAATAAATGCTTCTGGTCGCTTCTTCATGAAGCAAGCACAATGTTGGACTAGCCAGTGACATTAGACAAGCTTCCTTCTTTCACATAGTTTAACTTTATATCATCATAAAGGATCTTAGCAGCACGAGAATGTGGCAGCTCCAAAGTCAAGTCTCGTACGAGGCCGCAAAGTCGAAACTAAACAGCTGCGAGGAAGAAAACCTATGCTTCCTTTCATTTACAAAATGATCCTAGTTTCTTATCTATAGGCTGTACAATATCCTGTCACAAAATCCATTCTGGTTTTGCCTATGTATTATTCACGACTATGTCAGAACCCTATATCAGCTCCCTCGAGTTACTGGACAAAAGCCAAAAAAGATACCCAAAAAATTGCATGTCAGAAATGGGTTACCACCATTAATCCCAATAGTGAGTTCAGCAGTCACGGAGTCGGTCAACCAATAGATCAACCAAAGCTGATTTTTTGAGACTATAGTACTTTTTCACATTGAGCTCCTTTGCAAAGACCTTCAACTTATTCAATGTGAATTTGTTCAAGGTTTTAGGAAGCGATTCTGCGGTCTCAGTTTGGGAATCTACTAAGGAATGCAACTCACTAAGCTGAAGCTGAAGATCTACTTGGCTTCTGTCATCTGTTGAAACCTTATCTGAATTTGCTATGTCTAAGTTAGCATTTGAATTTATTTCTGCGGCAATTGGTGAATTCAAAACTTTTCTTTTCTTTAGTAACTCGGAAAATTGACTGTCATAAGGAACAATAGCGCGAAGTTCAATTTCATGCAGGCCAGGCTGTACTGCTCTTTTAGTCATCTTGCTGTTGATGGACTCATTTGAGCAGGCATCATCAGTGATGGCTGCAGATTTCCGCTGCCTCTTGGTTGACACAATTAAGGATTCATTTGTAGTAAATTCTGTAGGGATGTCACGTGGTTCTCTGGCAGAAAAAGCCTCTAATTCAGATTTCCTCTTTCCCCGAGTTTTAAGCTTTGAAGGAAAACTCATATCAGACTTTATGAGGTTAGCATCATTTTCTGATTTAAAGCCTTGTGCTAGCAGTTTCTCTTCATCTGTCAGATGTAACCCAGTATACAGGACACTTTCAGCTTGCATGTCAAACAGTGAAATCAATGCAGGATTTTCAGCATGATGACTGGTGTTTTGAATGTTCATCAATAATTGGGAATTTTTACCGTTGCCCCCTTTAAAGGAGCATAATTCAGAATCAACAGAACACGAGTCTTGAGGATAAACAACTTGTAGAGGATAATTCATAGAGTCCAAATGATCAGCTGGAGCAACCTCGGATTCTTTCTTGCAGGCTCTTCGTGCAGTTTTTGGAGCAAGCTCACATAGTTTTTTCTCTAAATCAGAATTTGTACCTTTTTGTTGATGTGAAGAACCAAAGCTGGAACCAATACACTTTTTCCTCCCCTTGATGCCCGTGGAAAGTCTTACAGCATATGAGCTAACATTTTTTCCTTTCACAATTGCAGTTTCTCTCTGCACAATTAAGAAAAAAAAAATGCAGTAAGTAAATACCTAGTTGAAAATTAAACTAAAAAAAGTAACTACTGCCAATCCAAAAGGTTGAAAAATTAATTGGAAGAGAGACAAAAGGGCTTCTTGCACCTTGGATTCTCTTGAAATATTTCCATTTCCCTTTGAGGAAAGCAAACTCAAGATTTGACCAGTATCAGTGGCAATAAGTTGGCTTCTTCTGACTTCCTCATTTCCAGTAATTCCATCATCCAATGTTCCTGATAATTTCATCCCATCAGAATGGCCAGGTGAGTAGCTGATATCCCCAAAATCAGGCCTTCTCACAATAGCCATTGCAAGCAATTCCTTAAGAAAGGGAAAAGAAAAAAACCAACCAAGCTAGTCAGGATTCATTGCAGGCCCACTGGATAGGAGCCTAGGACAAGTGGGACAAGGGAAATCCAGTCCAAGGGAGTCAAGGCATTACTGGCATCATTTAAGCATAAGAGTAATCTAAGCAGATATAAATAATCCTCCCTACGATAGGTGCGTTTGTTTTAGCTTATTTGATGAGAAAAAAAATCGCTTTTTTCAATTAGAAAAATCAACATTTTATATATTTAGATAATTTTTAAAAAATAATCTGAGTTTCAAAAGAATCTGTTTTCAGCTTTTAAATAAAGGCTAAATGAAATAGCTTCCAAAAAAAGTACGTTTTAAGCTTTTCCAACTCTATAACAAAAATCAACTTTTTAAACACTTTGACTTTAAGCTGAAACGAACGCACCCTATATGTAAAGCCTTAAATTTATCATGCATAAAAACAGTAGGCTAGCATTGACCTTCATAAAAAAAATGCAAAATAAAAACAAAGCAATACAGATTGGCTTTGCAAGCTAAATGCCAAAGAGAATAAATGCTTATCTAAACTAAAAACATATAGCAAATAGCAACAGAATTTTCTAAACCTCAACCATCTCAGCATCATCTGGTCTTCTTTCTTGAATCTCCAGTACAAGCTTTTCAGCACCATCCACTCTCTTTTCTTGAATCTCCAATACGAGCTTTTCAGCATCATCTGATCTCTTTTCTTGAAGCTCCAATACGAGCTTTTCAGCATCATATAAGAGCTTTTCAGCATCATCTGATCTCTTTTCTTGAAGCTCTAATACAAGCTTTTCAGCATCATCTGATCTCTTTTCTTGAAGCTCCAATACGAGTTTTTCAGCATCATCCAGTCTCTTTTCTCGAAGCTCCAATACGAGTTCTGAGCTTCTAGAGTTTTCTGTAGTTCCAGAGAGTTCTTTTCCTTCCTTCCTTAAGACTATATTTGAATCAATGTTGCTAGACTCTTTGTCTAGTGCATATTCAGTAGCATTGACTATTGGATTCAAGATGTTTGCATCTACTAGCTGTTTCATGTTGAAGGGTATATAAAACATATATCAGTTATGTGTGATACCAAGAGTAAACAGTAAAATGCTGTGTCTGTGTCGAACCAATATTACCATAAGATACTTGAGAGTGAATAAGGAGACAGGAGGAAATCTATGTGCTAAATGGCAAACAAGGGATAAGCTTAATAAAGATACTTGAATGTCAGTCATAATCACCAGCAATTGCAAGACAGAAAAAGATTCAAAAGAACCATACATAAGTCTTTTAAAAAAACGTACATAGTATCATATATTCATAATTCAATATAGCTATTGCCTCTCACATAAATACTGGAATAAGCTAAATATAAACACAAATTAACCACTACAGCAAACATTTTATACACAAACCAAAATACAATATTGGCTTTTCGAAAAAACATGCCGTCTGCATCATGCCTGGTAGTGATGTATAAGCATCTAGTAATTCAAATTAAGGCATATATTCCAGCACTTCATGCTTCCTGAGAGAATACTATTTCCAATTTTTCTTCTACCTTATTTTTGAGCTCCAAAGTGATGGAAAGAAAAGTGCATTTTCCTTAGGAGGTGATTCTAGTTTAATGTATTCATCAATTTCCTCCATTTCAATGATCACTCTGAAGCATCAATCTTTGTGCAGGAGATGAAACACCAATTATTATTATCTATAATCTATAATGACTGAATTATCTGACGATTGGAAAAAATTCCTCCTAGGGACTAAATATAATCTGATAAGCTATCTAGAGAAACTTTTTGCGCAAATAAGCTCATGCGCATTTCGATATCCAAAGCAACATAAATTCATGGATCAGATAAATTGTTGCTTTTCAGGGGAAGGAGAGTAGAAATTGGAGTGAATCAAAGACATAATGCCCTAAAATGATTTTACAAATGCAGAGTTTGTGTGTTAAAAAGGACAAATGCTACAGCCTCTTTTCAATCTACAAAAGGAGAAAAAAAAAGTCACAAGTAGTAAACTTGGGGAGAGGAAGGGATTTCGAAAATCAAACCTGGCCATTTGTATCTTCACAGTAATCCCTTTGTAAAGCCTTCACTATTTCATGAAGTGTCTCGGCAGGTTTATCATGTGATAGTAGCCGTGTCTCCGTTTCATCAGCATGATCTTTCTTCAAAGTGCTGATTGCAACATCAAGGTGGGTGATTCTTTCAGTCAACGCACTACAACATATCTCAGGCCATTTTTCATGCTCAGCCCAGGCCAGCTCATTCTGAAGGGAAAGGAGATCCTTTTCAAGTTCCTCAATTTCAGTATCCGCCTTGGTGATCAAAATCCTTAGAACCTGAACGCAGTACTCCTCATTCAAGGCATCTTCCTCTATCACGTCTACAAATTGTAAAGGAAGCTAGAGTAAATACAGGGCAGTAATAGGGACATGTGCAAAGAAGCAGCAGATAAATGCAGGGTAAGATGATTAGGAATACCACGATTACAGCCATAATAGGAGTCACATTGCCACTCAGGATGCTCTGAGTAATTACCATTACAGGTAAGGCCAGCAAATTACATGCAAAAGCAAAAACGTCATTTAGAAAAAGTGATAAATTTCAAGCAACCAATTTAATTATAACTTCAAATAACACCACTGAGCATACAGAAATTAATAAATCACGGTATCACACAGAGATGACAATGGAGAGAAATTGAAAAACCTTGATCATATGATGAACCCCATAGATCCAAAGCCATGAATTGTAGCTATATCCTGAAACAAACAAAAAAAGGTGACAACAAAACAAAGCACTTCAGCAACAATGCAGTGTGTTTGAGAAAGGCTGAAAAGCACGCTCATGAAATCAAACTGCTTGCCAGAATCAACAAATGACAGAACGGCAAGTACTATACTATTACATAAACAACAAAGCAACCATTTTTTTATTCCTTCAAAACAAAGATAAATGCTGAAAGAGGTAGATGAAATACAAAATAAAGGTTATCCCCCCATTTAAAGAGATGAAGAAAATCAGAAATGTCAGAGAAAAATGGGAATCAAACAAATAAAAGCGCATTGAACGGGGAAGAAAGAAAGTACAGGTGAAGAAGAAGAAGGAGGAGGAGGAGGAGGAGGAAGAAGAGATCATGAACACGGAGATTGCAACAACAAAAATTGCACCTTTTTTCCAATCAATAAATACACAAGAACTGAACGGGAAGAAGAACATACAATTAGTGCGCACCAACAACCAGTGTGGCGACCACAAAAATTAATGAAGCATTTAGAATGATGGTCACGTCAATACTCCTAATACCAGCATATCATTCCAACAGCGAACCCATTAACCAGCACCAACAAATGCAACCCTACCTCCACACAGAAACTTCCCAAAAAAAGAAACAATACACACTCAAAAATTACAAACTCAAACTAAATAAATATTATTAAAAATGAAATTTGTTCTCGGAAACGAAACAAGCTGCAGTTTTCTTTCTCCCTTCTCCAAATTGATGCGCGGATTAATCGCATTTTTCCCCGGGAGGCAAAACGGTGGGTTCACTTTACCTGAGTCGAATGTGAGTGATTGACAGTAGTGTGAGAGAGAGCGAGAGAGCTTTCTAGGGTTTCGTGATTTCAGAGCCTGAGAAGAAGGAGAAGGAGAAGGAGGAGGGACGAGAGAGTTACTAGCTATTTGTGTGTGGGTATGTGAGAGTTTGCTTCTGCAGAGAAGAAAAAGAAAGCTGCCATTGAAAGCGACGAGCTTTGATAGCACAGGGAAAATGGAAAACATCGAGGGTGGAATCGGAATTTCAGGGGGGGCTTACGGGGGTACTCGGGTAAATGAGGGTGATGTGACGTGGGAGAGTGGGGCCCACGTATTCAATAGGCTGTGGGCCGTTCGATTGTGGTTTCAGGTGATTCTTTTCCATTTTTACGGCGAATCGGTGGCAGATGTTAGGCGGGGTCCACTCTCTCTTCTTTTCTTTTATTGTTTTTGGTCAACCGATCCATTCCTTTATTAGACATGAGAAGAAAGAAAATAGAAAAAGAAAAAAAAATAAGAGAAAAAATAAAAATTACATATAAAAGGGTAAAAATGAAAAAAAAAAATTATTGAATACCAAATGACAGCTTTTATAGAAAATTTTCTTAGTGTTTATTACACAATAACAACTAATTTTTCTTATTAAATGTTAAATGTTTAAGAAACTCAGTCGTCTATCAACAGTTAAGTTAATAATTTTATTATATATGTAGATGTATACCATTTTTTTCTTTCAATGGTCTAATTTCTTTTTTTTTCTTTTTTTTATTGCGCCAGAGCGCTATAGGATGCACTACTTGTCTGCTTGGGCTTCACGCTTGCAGAGTTTTTCGAGATTCCTGATTTGTTTGGGACAAATTTTCGAGTGCTTAGATTGGTAATGGTTGATCAATTTACGGGTTGTGAGGGTGCAACTGTACATTAATACCTAATGTTACAGTTGTACATTAACTACCTCAGGCTATATTTAAATGATGATTTATGGTAGACGGAAATGAAGTAAAATAGAGTGTAGACTGCAAGTGGTGTGATGTGGAATGAATAAGAGATCTCACTCTATTGTTTTTAAGCACAAAAGAATTATCGACATTTATTAAACTCAAATAAAGATTAAATTTCACTTTAAAAGGTAAAATGATTGTTTCATTCTTAGATCAATGAAATAAAAATAAGTCATAATTTTTACTTTATTATTTTAAAGAGGAAACCTCTTAACTTTATCTTTTAAAGTTTTTTTATACTATCAGAAGTCATTAGAATTTTTTACAAAAATAATGGATCAAAAATATGGAAAAACTAAAATATGGGTCAATTGTAAAATTTATAATTATATGGTTCTCTGAAATCGGCGTCACGTATGTCGATTTCAAGTTTTGCTTTTCTTTTTTGAAATACATAAAAACGATGCCACGTATGCTGATTTCAGGACAAAAATCATACATTTGTAAATTTCACCCCTAACCCATGTATTAGTATTAACAATTTTCATGTGTAAACCCCTTACAATGATAAAAAGTAGAATGAAAATAGTTATAATTAATTTTTCTCATATTACTATTGGTAGTACTCCTTTTTGCTTTTTAACCGTCTCCATTCATAACTACTAACTTTTATTTATTAAATTGTCCTTATTTATCAATCCCTTCTATTTAAATTATTTTTTTTGACTCACACTCTTAATTAATCCCCTTTTTTCTAAAATTATTTTTTACTTATAGGATGGAGTGGAAAGAAATTGAAAGCATATAGAGGAGAGAGAAGATTCTTAAAAAAATAAATTGAAAAAATAATTAGGAGTATGAATAAATAAAAGATAATAATTGTGTTAACCGTATGTTCAGTGACCTTAAAATATAGGCCTAAGTGTCTAAGTTAACCCGAAATGGACTGCTATAGTAAAAAAAAATTAACTTTCAGGCCAGCAAGAGAGCAATGGCGGTAAGAGGGTGCCATAACGCCAGAGGCCACCAACACCAACACAGTTGCGCTAAATGAGTGTAATGGTGCAGATGCTCTGTGATGACCTTAAAGTCACACATCGCTAGTTTTGGAGAATGGGAGTGCTAGTCTTCCCCTATAAAAAAAAGTTGTATCTCATGAGTCTTAGCATGCATTGAAAAATAATAATTTTTATTATTTTTTTCACAAATGCGAGTGAGGGTCCCTCCCTGTGTGGACCCTTGTGAACTTTTAGTTGCGTCTTTGAGGAGCATGGGAGCTTAAAGGCAATCATTTTTATTCTTCATGAGTGGTAAGTCCCCCTAGTCTTCCCTTGTGTCTTTCCTTTCATAGTTTTGGGGTTCTAGCAGTAGGGCTAGTGCAACGGCGCTACCAAGGTAGGGCGCCATGGTACTAGGGTCAACACAGAATCATGTGGCGTCAATGTTGCGAAGTTGTTAAGACATTGTAGCATTGACGTGCAATGTCCAACTGCACTATTTTGGTTCCAATTATGTTGTTTCTTTGGTTCAATGTGTTAATAATTCCTATGAATGTCTTTGTATTAGTTCAGGAACGTCCTTCAGGGTTTTGCAGGTCGCCATAGGGTGTGACACCAGTCTCGCAGACAACAAAGTGGGTGAGTTGTTTTTCATGGCTTATTTTATCCATTATGCTATGTTCTATGAAGAAGATTCTTTCTCTGACCATTGATGGCTTAGTTTTGATGAAGACAACTCACATCAACAAAAAGCAAGAAAAAGGCAAAGACACAACCGATGAATTGCAATGATCAACCGATCATCATATTGAAGGTTCAAGTGTTTTTACCTTAGAGTTTAATAGTTAGCACTTGTTATTGATATCATGGTTATTGGCTCATAAGGTTTTTATTCTAACAAGTCTAACACTTTTCCTAAAGCTAAAATCAATTAGCAACACTTTTCTAAGGTTTGCAACACTTGGAAAACACCTTGCTGTGTCAGTAATAGATTACTGGATTTCAGTAATTGATTACCAGGTTCAGTAATCGATTACAGGGTTTTAGTAATCGATTACCAGCATAAAAAATGTGAAAATATAACATTTTCTGCATGAGTAATCGATTACCAACTCGAGAATTTTGAAAATAAGAGGTTTTCATGTGTGTAATCGATTACACACTTATGGTAATCGATTACCACCTCATAAACTTTCAAAACTGGCATTTGTTGTATGTGTAATCGCTTACACACTCGTGGTAATCGATTACCATCACACAGAATTTGAAAATTGGCAGTTACCATGAGTGTAATCGATTATCACACTTGGTTAATCGATTACATGTTCGAATGGGTGCGTTTTTTCATGAAACAATGTGTTGTTTGGCATTTAGAAGCCATGACAATGGTTCATGAAGAGCCACCTATGCCTATATAAGTGCCAAACTCATGCAAAACAAAAACGAACTTCAGAACTCAATTCTCACTTTCATATTCACAAAGTTCTGATCAAAATTTCAATGGTGTTTCAATCCAAATCTTAAGAAAGCCCCTTAAGCCTTAACTGTTATATCATTTGTGCTTTCTATTCAGGAAATCTTCCAATCCTGAATTTAGGATTGGCAAAGCCATTGTATTACTTCTTCAACAATTGTGAATCAATTGTGGCACCGTAGTGTTCGGTGTGGTTTTGTAAACACCGTGGTGTTCGGTGTGTTTCTGATTATCACCGTAGTGTTCGGTGAGGGCATTGTGTAACCAGGGGAACGGGTTGTTCTCTTATAGTTGTCGGTGTAAGTGCCTCGGGGTGAGGTTGTACACAACACAAGTTTACATAGTGGAAAAACCCTGCATCAGAACAGGGGACTGGACGTAGCCTTCGGTGGTTGAAGGTGAACCGGGATAAATTCTCCGGTGTGATCTTTCTTAACCCTACACTCTTTACATTCAGCAATTTACAATTTCCGCTGCTTTAACATCATTATCTATTCGGTTATTGCTGGGTCTTGTTCTTAATTTGGGGATTAGGGTTTCACATCTTTCAAAGAACCAAAATCCGAGAAAAACAAGAGAAACCTAATTCACCCCCTCTTAGGTTGCTATCCAGAGTTACATGTTCATATTTATAAATCATGATTCTGTTTTAACGAATTTGACGTTTATGGCAAATAAGGATTGTTTTATGAAAAATATTTACGAAACTATTTTTATTGAAACCCTTTATGGAACATGATATATGAAAATATGTTTATCTTTATGACAGTGTTTTATCGAACCTTTTTACGGAAACACGTTTTTATCTTTTTTATTTATGAAAAATTGATTTACCGTTATGGACATTATGAACATGTTTATGAAAATATTTACAAAATAGTTTGTGAAAGGATTATAGAAATCATGAAAACCATTTTAGAAATGTCATGGTACCATTATTTTAAATGCTTAACGATCGTCATGTTGCATATGTATGTTCATGGCTTTCAACGTTTATGATTATGTTAATTATATCATGTTATCGGTTATCAGTTATTAGTCATCAGTTATCATGTTCATGTTATTATATTTATACCATTTTCATGGGAGTGAGATCTAGGATGAAACTATAAGTTAGCGACAACCTACGTTGACCTTGTTATACCTTGTATGATCGTCATGTAGAATAAGATTCAAACATATAGATTTAGAGTGGCAAGACCATGAGATTTGAACATATGGCAATGACCGTGAAGCCTGGTATCATATAGTTTAGGGCAATGGTCGTGATGCCCAGCAACAACATCATGATCATCACCAGACCGTACTCAGAATCTGTTTATCTAGATACCTCCTAAAATGTTCTTCGTTTAGATATTTTCACAAAAGCTTTATTACTAGTATTATAATGATATTATAATGGTTTTTATTTCCTTTATTAAATTTTGAAAAATTCCTTATTTCTTAATGAGAAGATCATACTATAATCTTTCTTGTACATCTATAATTTTATTGGATTTTAAAAAGGTCGATGTAATTAACGTTTTTTTGGGTAAAATAAACAAAATCATCATTTAAGTTTGTCAAAACTACATTTACCTTAACTTGTATAAAATTGTATTGCACTCCATTTCAATTTTTAAATTTTTTTTTTTATAATTGATCACTAATATTCAATTAACTTTTAATTTTTTTTCTTTCTACGTCTTCTATTAAGTTAGTTAAAACAAAGAAAACATATATTGTTTTTTTTTTTTTTTTCACAAAATGAAAGTGTCGGTAGGGGAAGAAGTTAGCGTTGAGTGCACAAATCAAAGAAAGATGAGGTTAGACGACAAGTGTCCCAATCCTTGTCGTTTTGCTTAAAACGTGTCGCAATGCCATCGCTCTTCGCATTCACGACGCAACAGATCTCATCTCATTTCAACCTTTTCTTTGTATTTATTTAATTATTAAATCCCAATGCAATATTAAACCAGAAAAGGTAAGTAGTAAAACATTGTTAAACTCCAAAATTCAGGAATGCTTACACCTCTCCTTAACGCTAAAGGGGCCAAATTGGGTGGGTCGTAGGACCATAGAGACATTGTGGGGATCCTAAAAAAATATAACACTAACTTGAATTATATTTTTTTTAAAAAAAAAACTCTTAGAATACCTAATTTATTAAACTATAAATTAACTTATTACTTATATGAATGAAATTTAATATTTATTTTACTTTATTTTTAAAAATGTCAAATATCATTAATAAAAATGAGTATATTAATTTATAAGTTAGAACATGTCCAACTTGATAAAATTTGAATCTCTCTACTAACCATTTTCATTGGACAAGGAACCAATGAGTGGAGTAGGGATCCCAAAGACATCATAGTCCCTCTAAACATGGATTTTAAATGATTAATAAATTTTTGACATATCTTGTTAACAAAATATGTTAACTTATTAACCTATAAATTAACTTACTTATTTTTTATGAATAATAGTTAATATTTTTTTCATATTTTTTATTCTATTTTTCTTTGTATTTTAACTTCTCAAAAATTCTATGAAATATTTATTTGTATATAATTTATTAAAAAATTATTTTTCATCTTTTTTCATAAATATACTAAAATCACGCGAGACTATAATAAGGATCAAGACAAATCCCTCCATTAGAGCAAATAGAAACACTTTGGTCCCTATTTATCTTTTATCATTAAAAATATACTTTTTATGACAAAAAGTATTTGTGGGACACAAAAATAAATTAAAATTGGTTTTTCCAATGGACATGCTCTTAATTTGTTAAATCAAACATTATTTTACTTTCTAACTTTAGTAATTTTGAAATTTAATTTCAATTTTGGTTGATTCTTCAGTTTAATGGTCAAATCTTGTATGAACTACGTTTAACTCTTTTGATCAATATGTCTTGACCACCTAATATGTTAAAAAAAAATGCAATTTCAAATTTAATGTAAAGGTAATAAATATCATTGAAAATAGTAAAAAAAAATTAAATAGACAAACACCTTTTTTTAAAAAGAACCATGTTTTACTACTGTATTTAATAATTATAATTAAATTAAGAATATTATAAAAAAATAATAGATACAATATTAAAATATGAGTAAGACAAATATTTTAAAATTTTAATTTGACAAAATTTGGATAAATATTATGAGAGGGAGCGTCAATATACTAATGTTTAGCAACCAAGATTTTGATTACCAATCAAATTGTCCAATTCATAGCACAAGATTTGAGCACACTAATAAACTGCAACAAATGAAAATGAAAAATCTTAGGCCGTTGCACTTTTTATGGTGCCTCCTTGAACATGTCAAATGAATAATTTTCCACAAATAGCCTCCTCTCTCTAATTTAGTGCCTAATTCATCAATCATCATCAATAGCAACCCCAAAATTTTTCACTTAATCATGTTCCACAAGCTTTCAAACCTTGTTCTTCCCATGATGTTAAATTGAATTAGATTTAAAACGATAAAAAATAAAGGGGAAAAAAGAACTCATTGAAGAAGAAGAAGTGCCTTTTCCATTTTTCAAATTTTCACTTTTTCTCCTCCCATCAGCAACAAACACAACATCAACAACATCATCATCATCATCATCATCATCAAAAGGGGTTTCAAATGAGCACACATGGTTCTTACAACATGAGATCCAAATCACCGTATGAAAATGAAAGAAAAGAAACAGTGAAAGAAAGTGGGGTAAGTAAAAAAACACACACATCACCAAAAAAAAAAAAAAAAGAAAGAGAAGCTTTTTTAATTCTTATTATTATTGCATAGTTTTCTTCCAATGACAAAGTTTATTCCTTTTGCAACAAAAAAAACCATCTTCTTCCACAGGGACAAGGTGGTGGTGGTGGTGTTGGAGGAGGAGGGGTTAAGAAGAACATGAGCAAGGAGAGCCTCTTCATCTGCTTCCTTGTGACCCTTTGGTACTCCTCAAACATTGGTGTGATCCTCCTCAACAAGTACCTCCTCTCAAACTATGGATTCAAGTTCCCAATCTTCCTCACAATGTGCCACATGTCAGCCTGTGCTGTCCTCAGCTATGTATCCATCGTGTTCTTCAAGGTGGTGCCCCAGCAGGTGATCAAGTCAAGGTCACAGTTCGTAAAGATTGCAACTTTGAGTGTTGTTTTCTGTGCATCTGTTGTGGGGGGCAATGTTTCCCTAAGGTACCTGGCTGTGTCTTTCAATCAGGCTGTTGGGGCCACCACACCCTTCTTCACTGCTGTGTTTGCTTATTTGGCTACTCTCAAGAGGGAGGCTTGGGTTACTTATGCTGCCCTTGTTCCTGTTGTTGCTGGGGTTGTCATTGCAAGCGGGGTATGTACCCTTTTGTTTTTTTGTTTTTTTGATGGAATTTGGGAATTTGGAATTATCTATGTGTGTGTGATCTGAGTGCATTTTCAATTGGTTTTTGATGTTGATCTTATTTTTTATGTTTATGGGGTGTGTTTGATTTGGTTCATGTTGATGTGTGTGTGTGTGTGTGAATAAATGTGTGGTTTTTTGGGTTTGGAGATCCGAATGATGTGTTATGTATTGGATGGCATCGTCCAGATCTGGGGTCCTGTTGAGCAGATTGGGTGGCGGCTGTTTGTGGGGTTTTGGCTGATCTGTGATTGTTTGAAGTGTGATGAGAAATTTTCAATTTTGAGGAGTTGATGTGTGAAGTGAGACCTGCTTGAAATTTAATGAGATCTCAAGGTTTCAATAACTGCAAATCTGTGGCAATTGGAGAGTCTTTCTTTTTCATTTTTTTTTTCCTTTCCAACTTGATGTTTCTTGGAGGCAGAAACATTATTCATTGTTGTCTTTTTCTTTCTTTCTTTCTTTCTATCTATGTTTTTGATCTGCATTTTTATAGTTTATTAGCTAATATCAGATAGCCAGACTTTCGCGTATTTATTTTTAATCAATTAGTGTTTATTGCATAATTCTGTGTATTTCTCCATGCCACATTATAATTTTTCATTATGTGATTTGAAAAGAACTTCAGTTCCTTTGGACCTTCGCGGTGCATATTTCATTCTTGGTTACTCATTTTGGTTCTGTGAAGCTGAAAGATTTTGTTGGTGATGGCAGGGAGAGCCAGGCTTTCACTTGTTCGGATTCATAATGTGCCTGAGCGCAACCGCTGCGAGAGCTTTCAAGTCTGTTCTTCAGGGCATTTTACTTTCTTCTGAAGGGTAAACTATCTCATACTATATATCTATGATATCTAAGTTCTTCTTTGTCGTCTCACTTCAGAAACTATCCAACTAAAATTTAAAATTACCGAAATCTGCTATCTAACACGGATACCCTCCCCCTTCTTATTTATATTAATCTTTATTTGAAACCCGCATTCATAGGAAACTAGCTGTCTAAACATACTTTTCTGGGAAAGCAACAAATGAAGGACAGTTTCAGGAAGTTGTTACCTGCACCGTGAGTTGAAGATGCAATGTATTGACTCATGAGTTATACAATAGGAGATTTGTTGATTAGAAAATCTGGATAGTCTTAGTAGTGCTGTTATAGGTTGAAATGTTCTTGAGAAAGACGCTAAAGAAACTTTTACTAGGCCATAAACCAAATATATTAGCTTTTCTAAACAGAAGAAGGTACTCAGGGATCGAGAAATGATGACATTCTTTGTTGAGATTAGATTTCTATACCATGGAGCTTTCATTTAGATATAATTTCCTCTTTGAAATTCCTATGATAGTTCTGCTGCAATTAATCAGTACCACGCGTCATGGATGGCTGAAAATAGAAGTTATTGTGAATGGTGGATTCAACAATATATATTTTAAGCTTCAATGGTCAATGCTTATTTCTCAGGTCTTTATAGGTATTATTGGTTACTCTCTAATTGAAAGTTGTGTTTCTGGTATTGCTTGCTTGAGTTTAACATTAGAAAGAAGCTAGCCTGTTCCTTGAATCCCATTTGCGATCTGTGAGAGAAATTTTAGAACTTTGGCAATTTACATTTTCCTGCAAACCACACTTCCGGGAACCAAAAATCATTTCAAAGAAAGAAAAGATGTCCTTTTTCATACTTTGTAGTTAAGCATGTTGATATATCATAGTTACTTCATGCATGAAAATGGGGTTGGCAGAACACTTCGATCCATGGAATATGCTTTTGTTCTTCTACTCTTTGTTGTTCTTATACAATTGAAATTGAAAAATGAAAGTTATAATATTAGATAAGCCCTTTTTTTTGTGTCATCAACTGCTTGTAATGTTGCATTCACTTCAATTTTACAGGGAAAAGTTGAACTCGATGAACTTGCTCCTGTATATGTCTCCCATCGCAGTCGTGGTTTTGTTGCCTGCGGCACTTATCATGGAGCCTAATGTTGTAGATGTCACTGTAGCCCTCGGAAGGGAACATAAATCTATGTGGCTACTTCTTTTGCTTAACTCAGTCACAGCATATGCAGCTAACTTAACAAACTTCTTGGTGACTAAACATACAAGTGCTCTTACACTCCAGGTTTGCCTTCTTTTCTGGTCTCTTGTTGCCACTTCTATCAATTTTGAGGATTTATTTACATTGAAGCTAAAATGTAATAAAGACCGAATTTGTTTTTATTATTAGAACCATCAATAGCAAAATAATACTTTATATAGCATATCAGTTTTTTTAACTTTCAAAAGAAGGGTTTTAGCACAATGAAAGATTAACAAACTGCACGAGTCTCTTTATGCTCGATAAAAGGGTGGCTCAGTGCACAAGGCTTCCCACCTAGTGGGGTCTGGGAATGATACACCCAACCTTACCCCTGCAAGAAAAGAGTTTATTTCTAAGATTTGAACTGGTGACTTCCAGGTCATAAGGCAGCAACCTTACTGTTGCGCCAAGGCTCGCCCTCTGAACTGCATGCTTTGACAGTTTAGAAAAATTTCAAATCATTGTCACAATAGTTTGTGGAATGCACATGTTCATATGATCTTCTTTCTTGAAAGAGCAAAGATAGCACTTGATGATGTTTATACATCAATGTTAAAAGATTCATCTGTAGATGTAAACTTCCTTCAGTTTCTGCACCTACATAGCTTCACTTTTTGCAAGCATTGCTTTGTTTAATTTGTGCGGTGCATATAACTCAACAGGTGTTAGGCAATGCCAAAGGTGCTGTAGCTGTGGTTATCTCAATACTATTATTCAGAAACCCTGTCACTGTTATTGGCATGGGTGGCTACACAATAACAGTAATGGGAGTAGCCGCATATGGAGAAACAAAAAGGAGATTTAGATGAACAATCTTTCTCTCTCACAATTCACTGATTGTCTTATTCGTGTATTCTATTGTAGTTTATTTTATATCTATATGAACACATTCTATGTACGTGATTAGGAGTAGGGGCTGAGGGGAAGTGATTTTTATAATGTTATTCTGTTGTATCTATCACATGAACATTTATTTGTTACTCGTACATTTTGTCCTAAGTAAAATTTTTGTATGGGATGAGTTGAAGCATAAGAAATTATGTTTAGTAAAATCTTAGGAACAAGTGTGAATTTAATTTGAATCGTAAATTATATCAAGATCACGTTGTTTGATGTTTAATATCATTTCGGATGAAAATATATTCAGAATTAAAAGAAATTGCGAGGTAGACACTTATTCAACGTCAGAGACTCAGATGTGAGAAATATGTATAGTGTCTACCGACCTATGTCCATGAAATGGAGACTTGAAACCACTTAAATTAATGGAAAAGTTACTTTCAACGTTTTGCACCACGTGATTCTTATAATGGATTCCAAGAACAAATAAACCAACATCAACATGTGTACATATTTTCAATCCCATGCATTCACACAATTTAATAAAGTCATAGTGCCGTGCCATTTATCAAGCATGAGAACTTCGAAAGTGCTTTTGGAGTAAGAGCTTTCTTGCTCAGTATCATTGAACCTGAATCGCCTCAGGCATATAGCATTTACAAATATAGTTTAACTCATAAGTAAGGTGATGCAGATTCAGCGGGTCCAAAAGCACCTAAAACTTTTCTCCAGAAAATGACAGCAGCAAGAGAGGACACACTATCAGGAGAAATCATCAAAGCAAGCTGGGGTAATTCCCTCGGGTCAGAAAAGTACTTTGGTTAGACCATGTCAATATGTTCAATCATTCAATTTACTTTTGGTGAGATTAGTTTCCCAAAACCTGGAAAAAGGGAAAGAAAAACAAATATTCTATATGCCCCAGAAGTGAAAATTCAGGGGAGGATGAGATTTAAAAAAAACACATTCTGATCATATTCTATGCCAGCTCTGGACCAGAAGGCAGTGGCTCGTAGCCATCATGATGCTTAACAATAGGAGCTCTTTCAACTGGGATGCACTTGAGGATAGCAGCTAGAGGCATGCTCACAGCACCGATTAAGACGCTGAGTAACCAGAGTTGCCAGTTCAGAGGCACCGTGCTGGCGAAAGTTCCCAGGAACTCGACTATGACTGCTTGGAATGCCACCGTGGCAAAGATTATCAGCAGAAATACCCAGCTGTCGAACATGCCTTTGAATATGTTTATCTGTTCAATGTCTCTGCTGTTTATCTCATTAAACACCTGGCAAAGGAGAGAAAGAAAACAAATATGGAAAACAGCAAGGTAAAAATATGTAGAACACAATGCACCTTTTCATTTATACATATATTTCTGTCCAAATTGATGGATAATAGGTACAAACATTTTATTCTTTCTGTAATTAGCAGAACTATTATTAAGGCAACACAACCAATGAAAGGACGAATCACCCCATCAAACATAGGTACCAACATGTTTTAAGATTTTACAGTTTGTATGTGACACTATAGCTTTGAATAGTAGAAAACAATGATTAACATACTTATATGAATGCAGAAGCTTGCATTACTAATGTAACACGGTTAATGGCTAGTCCAGGTATGGATACTCAAGGACCACCAAGAAGAGTGCCTAAGAACTTCTCATGCTTGGGGTCAATTAAGTATAACTAGCAATGTATATGTGCCAGCATAATGAGTGCAAAGTGTACCTGGCAAAACACAAAGGAGTTGAATATCAAAGTGTTGACCACTTTGGTTGCATCCGGACCACTAATCTTGAGCAGCCTCAGCCCATCAAAAGTTAGAATCCCAAGGACAATTAATTGATATATGCTCTGACCAATGATATTCCTCCACATGGTTTTGGTAATGAAGCTTGCTCCCCTTGCAACTGGGGGTCTTTTCATGAGTCCATCGTTTGGAGGTTCAGTAGCAAGGGCTAATGCACCCAGGGTGTCCATAATCAAGTTCACCCAAAGCAACTGCACAGCTGTGAGTGGAGCAGATCCTGAAAGTAGAAGAAGAATGCTATTATTCATGTTATTTGAAACAAATATAACAGAGCATAAATAGGGGAAGATTTCTATGAAGTAACAAACCCGTGATGCATGCAGAAACAAAGTTGATAACCAGGGCAACAACATTAACAGTTAACTGGAACTGCACAAATTTTTGGATGTTTATGTATACTGCTCGTCCCCATTTGGCCACATTGACAATAGTCGAGAAATTGTCATCCATTATAATGACATCAGCATTTTCTTTTGCAACCTGTAAAAAGGTATTAATTCCAAACAAAAACGGTATTAGCACAGCATCAAACAGGCATTAATATATATGTCTGTGTGTATATGAAAACACAAAGGTAATTCAATCAATAGTAGAAATAAATATGACAAGTGCAAATATAAACAGAAATTCAGAATGTAATAACATACACAAGGAACTCATCCAATGATTGCTCAACAAGCTGTTTTGCCTTTACAGTTGATGAGTATTAACTGGACCAAGATTTGGAACAGTCTATGGTGTTAGGTTATTACAAGTTTATAACAGGTGTGGAAAGTACCCTTATTTGAGAGGAGGAGGATTCTTCGATTATAAATTGCATACAATCTCGTATAAAATTTTGAAGGTTTCAAGGATTAAAAAAGGTGAATATGCACTCCAAAGGCACCAATGTTTGCAACGCTGAACAGAAGAGGGGAAGAGAAATATGAACAATGTAACTAGAAGAAAGCACTTAATGTCTGAAAGGAAATGCAGGGCAGTTATACTAGACCAGTGACAAATCATATGGTCTACTACTTAAACTGGCAGAACACTAAACAAGCAAGAGACACAAACCTCAGTTCCAGCTATGCCCATAGCAAGTCCAATGTCTGCCTCATGCAGTGCAGGAGCATCATTGGTTCCATCGCCAGTAACCGCAACAACCTCACCAAACATATTCCTCAAATTGGTTACTAACTTGTGCTTGTCGAGTGGTAAGGATCGTGCCATCACCTGAAATCATGTAAAGCACCGAAGGAAGTCAGACATCTTAAAAGATAACAGAGACACACAATTTGCAATAAGATCAGAACCTGAATTTTTGGTATGATGTCCTTCATTTGCTCTGGAGACAAGTTACAAAAATCTGGCCCTTCAATTGCCATACCATCCTCAGTAAGTATACCGCATTCTTTAGCTATAGCTCTAGCTGTATGAATGTTATCGCCAGTGACCATGCGGACAGTTACTCCGGCGGCTAAACAAGTTTGAACAGCTTCCTTAACCCCGGGGCGTACAGGATCCTTGATTCCAACTATGGCTATCAGAGTATAGCCACTATCAGGGATGCTAGTTTCCCCGTCAGTTCCATTTATGTCTTTGACAGCCAAACAAAGGGTTCTCAAAGCTTCGCATGCAAATTCATTTATAACATCAGACACATTTTTTGCCTTGTCTTGAGGAAGGTCAACAACTTCTCCATTGCGATCGATAATCTTGTCGCACATTTTTAATATTATTTCTGATGCACCTTTGCAGAAAGCTCGCACCCCTCCATCAGGAAGACCCACAAGCACAGACATCTTCTTCCTCACTGAATTGAAAGGCTCAACCTTGAGTATCTTGTACGCGCTGCGCTGCTCATCAAAATCAGCACCCAAAAACAAGCCAAATTCCAATATTGCTGATTCTGTTGGAGTCCCCAATATTGTGTTCTTTCCATCTTTATCCTTAACCACTTCTGCAGAAGTGTTTTGACATATAGCCTGATAAAGGGTGCTCAGAACTCCATCAGACATCTTCGTTTTGAGTTCGTCTGCACTCTCGTCGCCTTTCACATGCGCGGCTTCTTCGCATATCCATACTTTGTTAACCACCATATGGTTAGTGGTCAATGTCCCTGTCTTATCTGTGCAAATGCAGCTAGCTGAACCCATGGTCTCACAAGCAGAAAGATGCCTAACAAGTGCCCTGTCGTTCATCAACTTTTTCATCGCAAAAGCAAGGCTGAGTGTCACAGCCAACGGTAAACCTTCAGGAACCGCGACAACTATTATGGTTACAGCAATAGCAAAGAAGTCCAGCAGCTTCATTGCATCATTTGAAGTCCAACTGGTAAACTCACCATAAAGTGCTTTCTCAACGACAAACCTAATTGTCAGCACCACAAATGTCAGAACGGCAAAAGTTAAACCAATTTTACCAATGATTGTGGCAACTCCATTCAATTTGACCTGCAACGGTGTCTCATCCTCGCCTCCCTCATTTAGAGTTTCCATCAATCTTCCCCATTCAGTCCTCATGCCAACAGTTGTAACTAACATCTTCCCCTGACCATCCTGCACTTTGGTCCCTGAGAGAAGAAAGGGTCTTTCTTCGTTTACATTTACAGGTTCGCTCTCACCTGACAAACTCGACTCATCGATGAGTAGAGAGTATCCTGATATATAAATCCCATCAGCCGGAACTTGATCACCGGTTGACAAATGAACAATATCACCAACTGCTATATCATAGATCGAGATCTTCTGTCTTTTCCCATCCCTGGTGACCTGAACAAAGATCTTCTTCTTCTCTTTGTCCAAATCTCTGAACTGCAGGGATTGCTGGTAGTCACTGGCAGCAGTAACAATGACAACCAACAACACGCTAAGTATGATTCCCACACCATCATATGTTCCTTTCGGCCATCCTTCAGTAGCGATCCCTACACCAATCGAAACTACAGCACAGACCATAAGAATGATTAGAGTTAAGTCCTGCAGTGCATCCCACACAAACATCAGGAAGCTTCTAGAAGGTCTCTCTGTATAACGATTGACACCATAAATTTCTTGTCTGCGATTTATACTATCTTCACTGACACCTTCGCCTACAGAGACTGCAAGTTCCCTTGCAATGGCTTCAACTCCGCCAAGACTGCTCAAGTTCTTAAAATCATGGCCACGAATTGTGAAGGCAAGCTCATCAGGATGAATACCAAAACCAGCTTCTCTTGCCTCTTTTGGAAGATGGTATTCAACACGAGTACCAGCTGTATAAGAAAACCAGATGAACTAAGAAAGCCTATAAAGAGAAACGATTAGTCCTAATGCAATGACATGGACTTTGAAATTTTGAGCACCATACCATCAATAAAATGCAATGCTGCCTTTTGAACATAGAGAGCAATCCGAATTTTTTCCTGATGGAGTAAATACAGATAATGTAGCCAAACTGTTAATGACAAATTGGCAATATACATAAAGAAAGGCAGCCATATCCCTTATTATAGGTCAGATTACATAATCCTGTATAATGTCACATGAAAACTTAGTTTGTAGAATCAAATGCTGAAATTGAACTTTGATAACATGAAGGAGAATTCTTTCAATAATGTGTGTTATAATCTAAGATCACATTCTCCTTTCAATAAAGTGTGTGTTAAAATCTAAGATCACATAATTTTGTTAAGCCACTTTAATGAATCACATCTACTTTTGGAACGTGTAGGTTAGCTAAGAGGTAAAGGAAAATATTTATATAGTCATCGACTACCTTTTTACTAGTAAGTAGTAACTAATAACATTTTCACTAGAACATCAACAAGGGATGCCAAGGCAGAATCAGAAGTAAAAATATATGAGAGGAAGTGGGCTAAATAATTTTAATTTACTTTAGAGACTACTTACATTTTACTTTAGTCTTTGAATGTGTAGAGTCTTAACAGATTTGTCCAGAAAAATGCATACACATTAGTCTCCAAACCAGTTTTAGATTTTTAACTTCTTAGTCCCATAAAAAGTCTTAATGCGTATGCGTTTTCTTTTATCCGAGAGACTAATATGTTAAGACCCTTCCCTCTTAGAGACCAAAATATAGTTTATTTGTTACTTTATGAGAGTCATCAACTAAATATATGAAATTGTAATATATATATATATATATATATATATATATATATATATATGAATAAAATTATAAACTGGGGGACCATGGCATATCTCCTTCCACCATGAAGGATGATTATTAAAACGTGTTAACATATAATTGAAATTAGAGACAAAAAGTGTAGTTGTTACAATAATCACCGTCTTCCCATGTTCTTTGCTAACATGAGAGTGTTATGTTATGAGAGAAACAAATAAACTTTATTGTATTAAGGCCCAGCATAATAATTTGTTTATTTATATTTGATATATCAATTTTATTATTTCTCTTCTCATATGAGAGACAAACATGAGGGAGAGGATCTTAATCTCTACTACACCCAAGTCATTGGTTTTTACTTTTTAGGATAAAAATGCGTGGGAATCTTAATCAATGACTAAGGATGCAGACTAGACCCTGACTTTTTTCTGTATCCGTTATACAGCAATTACCTACTTCCTCAACTAATATCCGCCATTGTTGAAATCATGAACTGATGTAGAACTTTCGGCTTCAATTTACATGCTTTGTCAACGGAAGAGTAATTTTCAGACGTTAACCCAGACTCATCTAAAGCCGTGTTTTTGATGTCATGGTCAATTCAAGACCAAGAAAATAAAAAAGACTAAGAAAAGACAAATGCTAGTTGCATTATACGATTCAGAATGCGTTCCATGTCATCAAAGCTAAGCGCGTCTCAATTTCCAAAGATTACTAAAGTAGTAATACTTTAATCTTTTAGATTTTGCTAATCAATCCACTTAAAAAAAAAAAAAAGAAATTTTAAGTTAATAAATTATTCAATGCCATTATAAAATATAAAGTTTTATTATTTTTCAATACAAAATTATTTTTTATACTTTTTCAATAAATATACTTAAAGACTCTCGTTAACAAAATCTTATTCTTTTTCTTCCCTTCCAATTATTTGTCTAATTCTTAAGAATGAATCATCTCAAATTAATTTTTTCATTATAATTTTTTTTATATTTTATGTCATAGTGAATTCCACCACTTTAATTAATAAAATAAAAATTACACTTCACAACAAATGCCAACAAAAAAGTATCAATTTCCCTCGTTCTCATATCGCTGTTGCTATCAAAATTCTCGGACTCGTCTAGGACGTACGCATATCTACTTATGTTACGGAAATTACCAGGAAGTTTCTTTGTTTCCTTACAAAATATTTAAATCTTAGTTTTCGATGCCGTCCAAAACTGTACAGTTCACGACAACAAGTATATTTTTTTCTTCGGTGGATAATAAACTTCATTATACTACTAGAAGATAATGACAGTGTATAAATAAATAACACCAATATGATAAAAATAAATGATAAATAAATATAGGTTTTGCTATATAATAGGAATAAATTAAGAAAAAAAAATATAGCATGCACATTTAATAATATACTAACACTAATAATAAATAAATTAAATTTTAATATAGTATTGAAATTTTTTTCTCTATGAAGTAATTATATATTATCACATTATTAAAAATATTTAACTCATAATAATTATTTAAAAGTCATGGATATGATATATATGTATATATATATATATATGTGAAAAAGAGTGATAAATTGATAAATGATTAATTGTCAAAGAATAATCATGGCCTTTTCAAAATTTATAAGAAAGCTTTTAATTTCAAACAATTAAATCCATAAACAAAACCATCATCTCAGTAAAATAATGAAAAAAAAAAAACAGGAAATTATTCTGGTACCTATACATTTTACTTGCAGTGGTACCCAAACTGATTTATCAAAAGTTTATCATGACGACTTCTTATAATTTTTATCTTTTTAAAAAAATCAATCAAATTGAAATCCTGCGTCACACACGGGCACAGATGAAATTCAAAGTCACATAATTTGCCGTCCATCCAATGTGGAGCACGAGCACCCACGTTTTTCCTTTGAGAAATCATTTCATGCTTTTCGGATTAAGAAATTCCCATTATTCTGTTTTATTAATGATTTGGCAAATTAGCTTTTTATATTAAATGACTAAAGAAAAACAGCAGAAGATAGTTAAATAAATAAATGAAAACATTGTACAGAATTTTTAATAAAAATAATAAAACAAAACAAAGGAAAGGAGTATGAGAAATTTCCAAGTGAATATATATATATATATATATATATATAAAATCTTTTTGTCAATTGTTTTTTGGGCAAAGGTTTTGCCACAGAAGTAAGAAGCTAAGGTTAACAAAATTGTACTAGACATCGAATCGGAGTAAGGATTCAGAGGTTTAACTAAGATTAAATAAAATTATATATCTTATTATTTGTATGTATATGTTACATGCATGATTAATTATGTACTATATAATAAATAAATAATATTTTTTACATAATATTTGTACATTAGTGTTGTGAGAATATATTTTTTAACAAAATATACAAGTATTATATTAAAATTAATAAAAAATTATTTCTTAAAAAAATTACAATTAAAAAAAAAGAATCGGACCAATTTTAACTAATCTGATTTACCAATTTTAATCCAGTTCAATTGCCAGTTCAATTAGTCAGACCAACCATTTCCGAACCATCGTCTAACGCCATAACACCATCTAGCGTGCAAGCAAGGAACACAGTGACCCCACAAAAAGAAATTAGAAAGTCACCCCCATTTCCATCCCCATCCCCCATCCCCCAAATGCAGGGTTGCACCATGATTCTTTCCCCTCGTTTGAGGGACAATGCCAAATGGTCATTCGCAGACCCGTGACCTCAAACGCATGATGCTGCTGCATTTAATACCAACACCACCCCTTTTTTTTACTTAATTACTTTTATTTATATGATATGACATGATTAGCCGATAAAATAAAATAGTTTTAGAAAAAAAATTTATATATATATATATATATATATATATTACTACCTACTAAAATACTCCTGCTACTGGCAACTAAAGACTGTTCACCCTTGGTTGATTGGGAGAAAAATTAAGAAAAAAAAAGAAAACAGAGGAGAGAAAATTAATGAATCTTGACATCTAATTTTACTTAATTGACTAGAAAAAAATAAGAGAAAAAAACCTAACATGAAATCCACCAAAAAAGCCTAGCAAGGAATTTTCAACTAACTACTTTTTCCAACGACGGTTAAGCGATAGAGAACGCACACAGGAAGAAAAGAACACGGAAAAAAAATATGAAAATAAAGAAGAAGCGATTGGAACCTTGATTCCCTTCTTAATCTGCTCAGCTTGGGAGCGTTTGTCCAGATCGGCGACCATGCGGAAGCGGCGGCGGCGGTTCTTGACCAAGGTGACGGCGGACCTCCAGCGGCGGAGAGCTTCCGGGGAGGGGTGCTTGGGCTCCAATTGGAAGTCCTGGCCGAGGAGGCTCTCCATGGTTGGTTGCAACTTGCAAGAGAGATTGAGAGAGTTGTGTGTTTTGAGGTTCAGAGAGTTGTGTACATGCTAAAGACGAAGGCTGAGATTCGTATTTGAGGGACGCTTAACAGAAAATTAGAACCAAAAGTGAATGGAGAAAGGTTCTGCTGTTATTAAAAAGGCTACTATTAATAATACATAAATTTTATTTTTAATAATGTATAAATATTATAAACTTATAAATAATATTTTTAATTATATTTAATTAGTGTATAAATATTATATGAATTAAAATATAAATTTTATGTATATAAATATGAAACGTATGTATGATATATAATTTTTAGTACATTTGTGACGAAACTCATGTTGAATTTTGAGCATTGATGGTTTCTTGGTTGACAACCACGCGGACCCCACTCTAGCTAAATAAACAAACAAAACTGTTTTTTCTAGATCCTAAAAACGCAACCACATGGACGGCACTCTAACTGCATAAATAAATAAAAATGTTTTTTTAAAACCTAAAATTACAGGTATCTGTCACTTTAATTTCTAAATTTTAAAATGAATTTATTTAATATTTAAAAATGTAAGTTATAATTCACTTTAGTTGTATAATGTATATTTGTAAATGTATCACGTTAATTGACACGTAGATATTAGAAAGATGCCCACTTTAATCTTTTAAAGTATAAGTATGAGTCACTTTATTTTTAAAATTTTAAAAAAAGTCTATTTAATTCCTTAAATTAAGTGTAGTATTCATTTCAATAATTTCAAAACAATAAAAATTTTAAATTTTTATCTATTTAATAAAAAATTTATTTATTAATTTCTTAACAAATGCTTTTTAAAAGGATACAAAAAAATAATTTATCCTTGGTCTCCTACGAATTGCGAAGTGTCCGTCATGCCCCACCAGTTTAATTAAATGTTATATTGTATTATTAATTATACATTACATATTTAGTTAAAATTTTATAAATTTATTTAATTAAGTCTAGTTCAACCAGTTAACTAATGACTCAATGGTGTGACTGAGTCGAGTTTAATAACAATGGGTCCTATGAAAAGTGAGTTTAATTAAATGTTTAATGAATAATTAAAGAAAAATAGTCCATCTAGAACTCGTTGATATAGAGGTAGAGGATGAAATTGATTAGTATACATAACAGAGTAATTAAAAAAAAACTATACGTAAAAAAAAAAACGAAATGCATAACTATAACCATTTTTTTTTGAATTTTTAATCAAATGTCAACGTATTAAATACTAATTTTCCTAAAATATATTGAAATTTAGAATAGTTCAAAGTGTAGTGGTTATTGATGGAGTAGTAATAATGGCTCTTTGAGTAGTGATTTTTTTTTTTATAATGACTCGAACATTAGCAATTTTTATGTTGAATTAAATTATAACTTCTGAGAATTTTTTGGTATGAATATATTAATTGAAGTTTAACTGTAATTTTGAAAATTAATATACGAATTTTGGATTTTCTAAAATATATATATATTTATATAATCATGAAATATAGATAAATAATTTCTTATATATATATTTCTATTTATAATATTATTGTTTTTTTATATTACCGAAAGATAATATTCTTATAATTATAAGAATTTATAAGAAAGTAAAAGATCGTATTAATGTGAATGAGTCAAATATTTTAAGCAATAAATTTATTCATGGTAATTTATTTTTATTATATTGAGATAAATCATGAAAAGGGCTTTGTATGATTTTTAATTAGTATTAATTCAATTGATTTCAGTGGTTTGTGTGATATGTAATATAAATCTATTGCAATTTATGGAATGATTATAAATTGTTATATTAGGAAATAATTTTTGTAATTAAATAAGAAAATAATAATCATATAATTCTATTAAAAAAATTATTATATTAGCATAGTAGAAATTTTTAACTAAAAAATGTAATTTTAATTTATATTCTAAAATAATTTCCAAATTTTATTTTAGATAGAAAATAAAATCTTTAAATTAGGAAATAATTATCATAATTAATTTATATTAGGAAATAATTTTCATGGTTAATTTTATTCTGTAATTAATTTTATAGAAAAAATAAAATTACTATATTAGAAATTATTATCTGATAAATAAAAAAACTATTTTATTCTATAAATTAATTTTTTTAGATAATTATACATAAGAAAGAGAAATTGTTATATTAGCATGTTAGAAATTATTATTATTATTTCATAAATGAACATTAGTTATACGAATTGTTATATATAATTTATGTACTTAATTATTTATTATACCTATGGAAACAAAACTTTTATATTAACATATTAGCATGTTAGAAATTGTCTTATAAGGAAACAAAATTGTTATATTCACTAACCAAACATTAGTCGTGTTAATTTGATATTAAAATATGAATTTAGAAAAATTTAGGGATTGCATCAAGGTAAACAATATGTCTGAGCAAAATTTGGATTATATTGATTAAAAACTAAAAATTAAAAATTAGAGAGTTTAATTTAACAACAACAAATTTGAATTCAGAAAATTTTACTGATTGCATCAAGATATAATCGATGTTAAAGTAGCGTTAATTAGTGATAGTCAACGAAAAATTAGTAATTTGGATTTAATATGAAATTATGAATTTAGAGAAATTTAGGAAATCAATATTGCATAAAGATAAATAAAAGTATTATCAATAAATTTTTAGAAGACTCACATAAAAAAATAAATAAATAAATAAATAAATAAAGAATAATGAGTTACGTGTTCATCACATATTCATCATAAACATAGAAATAGATCTCTAGAAGATTTATCTATCAAAATAAATAAATAAAAAATAACGAGTTGTTTTTTCATTGCCTATTCACTACTAACATAGAAATAGATCTCTAAAAGACTCATTTAATTCATTGATTACTCATAATAAACATAAAAATAGAATCAAATTAAAGAAAATTAAAAGCCAAATCAAGACCACGTCTCTACCTTCAAATCGCAAATTCTAACAATTGTGAGATGTCATTTGTCATTCTTCTTGCAACTCAATCACACCATAGAATATCTTACTTCTTGTAAAAAAAATTAAATTAAATTCAAGAATATTGAAATAATTAGTAGTACAATACACAAATAGAAAAAAATTAATTTGTGTAAAAAATTATTAAAGGTGCAAAGTGGCACACTGAAATAACTTTCTTTAATTTCAAAAATAATATTTTACTAACAAGATAAGTATTGGATATGAAGGCTGAAGTACAACAGCAGCAACAGCTGATGGAAACTAAAGCAAAGAAGAGAACTTGCACCACAAGTAATTGCAAGAGAAGTAAAACTTGTGATTCAAGCTAATTGAGGGACAGTTAAAATTAGTTATACTTGACAGCTGTAAATAGTTAGTTTGTAACTAATTTATCATTAGGGAAGTAGTTAACATGATGTATATATGTATGTACTATCATCATCATTGAGGAATGTAAATCAATTTCATTCTCCCATTTCTGTTTTTTCTGGTTTTCTCTGCAATTCTAGCAGATTTTACAATAAGACTTATATCCTACAATTAAGCCAAGCATGATATAAAATAATTTCTGAATTAAAATTTAGGCTAAAAGATAAAGCAAAATAAAGAAACTTTGCATTGCTGCACAAAACATAAAAGAACCTTTCATTGAATCTCAGATAAATAACCTAAAGAAAGATTTCAAAAAATAGCTCCCTGAAACCACGGAATAAACCAAAACATAAAATTATGAAGACATGAAAGAAGACATGTTCTACATGCTTGAAGGAGCAATAAAGGTTGGGGAGAGTTTATTTTTAATGTAGAATTGACTCCATCATCTCGTTAGATGCAATTCATAATGGCCACATTCCAATCCATCTTATACAACTTGTGAGGTTCCTAACAATTTTTTATTTTTTATGTAGGATCTTATCAAATAATAGAAGCATACGTAGCATGACAAAGCAAAACTACACAAAAGGAAAAAAAAATGTATAATCAATAGTTAACATGAAAGAAAAAAATAACCATTTAATTTTGCACAAATAAAATAAAAGAAAGATATCATACTCTAGTATTTTTATCAATATCCGACAAATGTAAAATAATACAAAAAGAAGAACATTGAAAAATGATTAGCTATGAATGGGATTGTCAAACTCGACGGTTTAAATAAACTCACGGAACCTCAATAAACTCTAATCGTAAACTCGTAACAGTTACAATATAATTAAGAATTAAATATGATTAAATATTGTATTTATAATTAAAATTAAATAATGTTAACTTCAAATTAAATTAATGAAAGAAATATTATTAAATATATTTTAATGCATGACACTTAATTGTTATGTCATACTTTATTCTGTATGTGTATTATTTATAGCTCGATAAAACATAACTCAATTATGATAGCTATATGAAATTAACTTAATAAACTCAATAAATATTGTCTAACATAAACAAAGTTAGATAAGTATCTAACAAAGTCACAAAATTGTACATTTTAAGGTAAACTCGTAAACTCATACGTATATTTTAACTCGCTAATAGAATCGAAAGTTTACTTAAATTAGTGTAAATTTATTAAAAAAGAGTTTACATAAGTGTTAACTCATTTTGTATAGTAAAATACAAACTCATAAGAGTTTAGGAGTTAACTCAAGAGTTTAATCACCATGTCAATGAAAATAGTGAAAGGCCTTTTGAGAATCCGGGAAGAAGATGAAGAAGGAGGTTAGCATAATCCATGATACAATATGACTTAAATAGAGAACTAAATATGAAACATCTTACAAAATTCTTTTCGCCTTTGAATGAATACAAAAATTGATTTAGCAATGTACAAAATAGAAAAAAAAATAAAAAAGAGAAACATATAAAAAAAGAAGAATAATTCAGAATATTACATAGCGCACAAGTTAGTACCATGATAACAAAAAAACTCATTTGATATTAAGTACGAAATTATTTAAAATTTATTAGGATGAATAAATTAAAGAGTTACAACAACCATGAATCAATTAGCATCAATTTCACATTTTTTATACTCTATTTTTTATTTGATTCGTAATTTCCAATTTGTATTAATTACTATATCTAGATATAAATAATTATTATAAAATAAGACATAAGATTTCAATCAATTTATAATGAGATTGTAAAATACATGTCTAAAAAATGTTTCACAATCTTGTTACATTAGGATATATATATATATATATATATATATATATATATATTACATTAAATATATAGGATTGAAATACATTAAATAAGATTTATATACACATTGTAGAATATATAAAAAAAAAATTGCCACATGTCACGGGAGGATAGGTATAGTGACACGTGTACAAAATAAGTTTTTCACTTATATTATATAGGAATAGGAATATAGGATTTTAAATTTTAATTTACAAAGTAATAACTTTTATTGATTATTTAAATTTTAAGATAAATTTAATTTAAAAAAGGGTTATTGTCATATACTAACTATTGATTTTGATTATGTGTTAAGGATGTGGTGAAAAAATGAGAGAGCTATGAGCAAATTTAGGTTAAAATGAGATTTTATGATTTAATAAATAGAAAAAAAAAGGAAAAAAAATTAGAGATTATGACTTTTTTTTGGCCAATTTTAGAAATTCTAGGACTAATTGAAACCAATTTTTTTTAATATCATCTTAGACGCCAAGTGAAAATGCGTACATGTCACTTATGTTGATACATAAGTGAAAAGATGACGCCACACTAACGAAAATTGAGCGAAGAATTAACTTGACTCACAACCTACACTTTTAGAGATTAAATAAATCAAATTTAAAATTTAAGGATAAAAATTATTCACATTTACACTTTTAAGGAATAAAGTGAGCATTTATTCCTTTTTTTTTTCTCACCAAGGGTAAAATTTTTCACGAAGTGGCATGTTGTAGAAAAATTGTTTGTTAGACAAAAGTCTAATATGTGTGTGTTGTATATTGTACATTTAACTTTCTTTACACTTACATTTTGGCTATGTTCATGAGTTTGGATTTAGAGGGGAAACAAGGGGAGTGAAAGGCTTAATTACGAGGTTTATATCCTATTCATAAGTTTCAGTTCACAAGTTTTAGTTTTTGGAGGAGAATATCTCTAAAATTTTTAACCCCAATCTTTTAAAAAATGGATTCTCAAATTGGGGATTTTAAACAAATTTTAATTGAATGTATCGTTTTATCCTTATTAAAACTTCTAAATACTCATTTCACCATTCAATTAAACATATTAATTATATTCAATTATTCTAATAAAGGATAAAATTGTAATATATATATATATATAATATTATAAGTCCTCTGTTTCTTTCATGTTGAGTATTTTTTAACTCGTGAAAGTAAAACCTTTTAAACTCTCCCATTCTCTTGCCTTTCTATCCCATTGAACTCTTTTTATGCCTTCCCTTTTATTTTTCTCTAAACTCGTGAACACGGCCTTTAGCTTTCTTAAAGTTAAGTAGAATTACATTGACATTTTACTAATTGTATAATGATACTAAACTCTCCCAATAATTTATTGAATAAAGGGTAACACCTAATAAAAAGGAAAGAGCTTAATTTGTTGAACTTTTGTTCAACAATTATTGACAATGTGACATTAATTGTCTTTGGTAGATACTTAAAGCTACAATACGACAAAAATGAATCAAAGGGACTGGTTAGCTTTAAGCTATGTTTGAAAGTATTTTTTAGATGATGAAAGAGAATGATTATTGATGAACCACGAGAGAAACGCATGAGTTAACTTACTCTTTTATTTAAATGTAAAGTAAATTTAATGAGGTATGAAAAGGCCAATTGTGAAGCAATCTCTTGATCCCCAATTTTGGAGGACAAAAATTGGAAAGTTTGAGTGGCAATGGAGGGACAATGTGTCCCTCTATAACCATTCTTTACTCTTAGACACACTGTTAACAAAATAACACCTTTTTTCCTTGTCATTTTCTTATTGGTCATCCTTCCAAATATATCCTTAAGCTTAGTCAGTATAATTTCATTAAACATCATTGCCTCTAGGCTGTACACAAGGGAGATTGCCCTCACTCCAAATTTGGCGTTGCCTCTAGGTTGGGTTAGGACTCAAACTCAGATTTCTTTGCCTTGGATTTGAAGGGATATGTTAGTAGATATGCACACCACAAAGGTAATACTATGCTATTAGAGGTTGATCATTGGAATATTCAATGAGTTATGAGGAATGACTTCTAGATGTGTTGTGAGATTGAGAATATGTTGGAGTAAGGTGGGAGCTGAGCAGATCAATTAGGTTCTCACATTGTATCTTGGAAGCAGCCTCCTCTTTGGCTTGGTCACTTTAAATGTGTATGACAACTGTTTTTTCTTTTTGGGTTTCTCAAAGTTATCATTTTAGTTGACATAATCTTATTTGAATACTGTAAAACATTTATATTTAAGTGATTATATTAACTAAGATTTGAATCGTAATTTGTCATATTATAGTAGACCTAACCTCTTAGCGTTAGACCAAATTTCAATTAGGGGATGGCAGCTGTTTTGTCAACCCATTTCCTAATAATAGAAGCTTTTTGAAATATATGTATTAAGTTCTTTTTGAAAAAGAAAAAGAAAATGATATTTTAGTTATACAATATACATGACCCCTATAGCAAAAATATATGTGTACATACCCACCTCAAATAAAAATGAATCTCCACATGGACTAGATCCAATCGGGCTGCAACTCATGTGGGTTGGAATCAAAGCCTGTGTACTAAATCAACGGGCTAAATCATTTCGTCAAGAATGTACCAAAAATAAAATATTAAGTCTAAAAAGATTAGCTCTCCCTTGACTTAAAAAAAAAAAAAAAAGTAGGACTGTATTAGAATCTTCAATTTTTTTAAAACAAAATTACAATTAGTTTAAATTTCCTTTAAAAAAAAGTGTGCTTGACCAAATAGCATTATATATAAAATCTAATTCAATATGTATTTTTCTTTATGTTAGAAGTTGACCAAAATTTAGTATGCGCGCTCCGCTCCACCTTCGGACAAGAGGTCAATCTCGAATTCGCCGTGAAAGAATTATCTCATGGAAAAAAAAAAGACTTAATTATGTGTAAATTACCTTTGATCAAGAAGGTAAATTTTAGTATGGGTTCCACAACAAAATCTAATTTATGGCAAAAATCTACCCATAATAAAATCATGTAAGATTTTTCTGCCACATAGCAAAATTCTTCCTGGCTTTCATTGCAGGATACAACAAAACCATGTGGGTCATGCAATGAGGTGGTCATTCACATCCAGATTGAGTGACTGAAAAATAAATAAAACCCACCCTACACTTCATGTCTATATTAATAGGCTTACAAATTTGAAACCCTCAAAACATTGACTAAATTATTGGTCAAAAAAGTGAGCATCTTTGATCCACAATTCCCTTTCCCATCACAAGCGCCAATGCTGACAACTTTGCAACTCTGCAGAACTATGTAGAATTTGTCTCCGAAATTTGACTCGATGGTTCGTTGCCAAATCCAACCAGTTCACATACTGCTGTTGCTCTCTTTTGTGTGGGTAGTGAAGGAGGAAATTGGTCAGGTTTACCCCAATGCCCTTGGCTATCAGGTATTCCTTGAGCGCGTCTCGCAACTTATTATCCAGTTAGCTACACGTGGATATAAAGATAACAAATTAATACTCGTCTGACCATAAAATTAATATAACAATAACAGAGGCAATTGGATATACACTCAATAACAATTAAGGACATAACATAATATAAAGTCTCTAACTCCCACTAAACAAAATTTCAATATGCCGAGGAGTAACAATACAATCAAAGAGACTTAATAATGTCCTTAATTAAGGTTCTAAAATTGAAAGCGACGATAGATCAAAAAGTAGAGAAAATCATAAATCCAAATAATATTTGCACACGTATTAATGATTTTCTCATGTTCAATTAATTGGTCAATTAATTGAACTAGAGCACTTATATCTTTGCAATCCTGCTGAAGGGTCCTGAATCAAAATATACAAGTCTCCCCCTTGATAGAGAAAAATAATAATACTAATATTAAAAAAGTACTTATAATATATATATATATAATAATTAAATTTTTTTTTTCTATCACACAATGATTANAAGGGTATTGAATCACAATATACAAGTCTCTCACTTGATAGAGAAAAATAATAATACTAATACTTAAAAATTACTTACAATATATATAAAATATAATTAAATTCTTTTTCTCTATCACACAATGATTATGTCAAATAATGTCACACCGAAGGGTATGCTCATTATTTACACAATTCAACAATATTCGCAATTCATTAAAAATAATAACAAGAATAATAATAATAAATTTTATTTAACAAGGATAAATTTCACCAAAAGTAAAAACAAAATTAATGAAATTTTCATATTTCTACAAAATTCTCAATGGAGCTCTCTCATGCAATGTAATTCATTTGGGGAATCTCAATATTATAGTGCATGTGCAGAGTCTTCTCACAAGCATTATTAATACAATTCTCAATATCACATAATAACAAAATTGAAATATTTACAGTGGATAAACACTCAGCCAAAAAAGGAGCACATAACATTATTTAATAAATGATAATTAGTGAACAAAGCTCCTTAAAAAACACAATGTAGCTAGTCAAACAAAGCATAGAGATATTGTCAAAATTACAATAATTTCTTCATGACAAAAAATATTTTACCCAAAAAAATAGCATTTTGACGACAACAAAATTTTACTATAAGCAGCGGAAGCATAAATAATTTCATAATTATTGTAAATTTTATCACAATTGTCAAAGTGTTATATATATATATATATATATATATATATATATATATATTAATATCACAATAACCACTCCTAAAGTCAATATTTTCAAATTCTAAACATGTTTTAAAGCATTTAATTAATCTAAAATTAACTTCAAATTTAATAGTGATTTATGCAGTTCATACAATAATTCAGCATTCTCCCACTTGAGTTGCATAAATCATAATACCAACATTTTATGAAAAATACTATTCCAGATTAACATGAGAGTGTATAAAATTGTCATGTTCCAAATATATACACACAAATCACAACTCTTAAACTAACATTGCACTAAACCCAAAATTGCAATGTCTCAAGAAACAAGAAATATAATATACAATTCTATATTTGCAAATAAGAATAAAAATTATTTTATTTCTAGTAAATCATAAAATCTGAGAATGGACAAATTATGAGATAGACAAAAATTGCCATAAATTTCGACAAAATATTTTCCAACTCGAAATACAATAAGATATCTTATAATTTATAACAACGTTAAATTTGGAAACTCAAAATGAATAGTTCCAAAACACCAAAATAAATAAACTTTAACAAAATATTATTTTTTCGAACTTGGAACACGATACAAACAAAACCACAAATTCTCAAATATTTTTTTTTAATAATTACAAAATTACATTTGATTATAATTGGTCTCGCGAAGGCAAACTCACAATTATAAAAATGAATGTTAGCAAAGCTTAGCAAATGGCAGGTTATCATTATTTAAAATAATAATAATAAAATATTATTACAACATATTTCCAGCCATTTTCATGGCACCTGTCATGTAAACAGTTTTATTCACTTAAAGGCTTTTCTATATCACCAAGAATGCATGCATCCATATGGGATATGCGACTAGCACAAATGCTAAAAGGATTCAGCCCCTTTCTTTTCCTCTTCGCAAGAGGTTACACAAAGAGGCACCCTTAACCATAAGAAGCTTTCACATAGTATAACTACATGAAAACTAAAAAGTCATCAAAAGTGACTCTAACCAATATGAAGCGTCTTGCAAAAAATAACACCCTGGCACAATACAAGAGCAAATGCAAAAATACGCTCAACCTTTTCTCTCTTACAAGGACGCCAAAGGCGGTCGTCTAAAACATGTTGACCACTGTATCCATAACCTTCATGGTGCCTTGTGGACAAACACATTTGCAACAAATCAAACGATTCAAGCATGGGGAGGAAGTCATTTCTTTTAAACGATATCAAAGTTGGGTTACTCGAACTTTCCACAAAAATTGTTCTCAAAACAATTATCTTTACACGAATTCCATGTCAATTAATCCAGGTAACCAAAAATAGAAGGTACCCAAATTGAGATTTTTGTAGGGTTCATGCATAAGTAAATTTAATTTTCCAGTTCATATCAAACACCCGATCTCACAACACAGCCACAACATGAAGTTAAATTGACTTTTATACCTATGAGAATCAAACAATATAAACAATAATATCACATTTTTATTCCCACGGAGAATGTTGAGCTTTCAACCAAAACATTATATCCTTAAAGCTAATATCGAGAGAATACTGAAAACCTTAGGGATATAACTAACCATTCACCAAGAATTATATTAACAAAAACAAACCAAAGAGTAAGTTTATTATTAATATAAATCTTAATGCAACAATAGAAACAACAGTATACAATAGAATCATGTCATAACATAATCCGTCCCGCGAAGGCAAGTTCACAATTATGTAAGACATCCAAAAGCCTTTTCCAAAAAAAAGATATTTTATCACAGTCCATCTCGCGAAGGCGAGCTCTAAACCATGTAAAATATCCAACAATATTTATCAAGATATACACATACCATAAATTCTCAAAGAAACATTGCACAATATAATCAACAACAATAATTCTCAAGATCAAGTGCAAAATAATAGACATAAAGCATTATAACAAGCAAATCACTTCAATATTGAGAATATATAATATATGGTATATCAAAATAATCAATGGGTAACACACAGCCTCCAAAAGGCACCAAGATTTTAATAGGTGAACACATCAGCGCCAAAAAAAAAAATAAAACAAAAGCAACACCGTGAAAGGATCGTGGCAGACCACTTAAGAGGTCTCCACGAGTACCACAACCAAGGTTAATCAGTATGTGAGAGTTGCGATCGATATGAATCAAATAGCGATATATGTTGCTGTTGCCACAATTTTAAGTCAAAAGTTTACCAAAGGACCTTTTCTATATATTGTAAGTAATCTGACTTTTTCTATATATATATATATATATATATATATATATATATATTAATTCAAATGTTTCCATCTTCACTTTCCCATACAAAGTACCGACAAATGTAAAAGATTAAAAAAAAATCCAACGTCTGAACGTAATCCTTTCGTGTTCTTGCACCATATTTTATATATATTTCGCATTGGAAAATTATCACGAAATTCTCACTCAATTCTCAACTAAATTTCACAATTTCAATTGGGATCAATTTGAAATTTCAGTATCTACGAAAGCCCCAAGATTTGACATCATAATTTGAGCAACCAAATGATTTTCAATTTCAAAAATCAAATTAGGGTTCATATGTGTTCAACAAACACAACTCCTTCAATTTGAAACCAATTCACGAATTGTTCACACAGATTCACTTAGACCAATTCCAATAACAATTTCCTTTAATCCATTTCAAAAACAAAATCAGAATGTTAAGGGATTAAAACAAAATCAATTTCATTAACAACCAATAATAGAGTTTCTTTCACAGCCATAACCAGAACTAAAATTAGGCTCTAATACCAATTGGAAGAATTTACATAATTAGAATCATAATTTTTAGCCTAATTATAGCATGTTAAAAATAATATTTTCTATGAGAGATTGAGAAAAAGAATTAGAACCTGGAATTGAAGATGCCGATGCCATGTTTGTGAATCCAAGGATTCTGGCTGCAGTTGGGTAAGAGAATAGAGAAGAGAATGAAGAGTTTTTACGTTATATTCCAAAAGTCAGATCCCAACCTTAAGCGGTTGCTTTTTTATTCTTAATAGGGCAGAATAAAAACTGACAAATGGGTAGACATAGAGACTCTCCCATTTATTAGTTAATGATGAGCCTAGCCCACCTATCATCAGCTAGCCCAAACACATGAACACAATATTCTGACAATTAGGTTAATCTGGACAAATTACTAATTTATGCACGTCCACAAAATAATTATTTTAACCACAAAATAATTATTCTAACATTGTGCACTAGAAGATGGGAATTATGATATTGTAAAAACTAACTTATGTCTGTCGATCAGGTAAAGCCATAAAGGTAACAAGGAAATGCATGTATGCTGATCTAGCTGATCCAATTTTCTGAAGAAAGTAAAGAACAAGAACTTCATTATCGCATATAGTTTAAATTCTTACAGGATTAGTTTTATCAAACCACAGACGTAACTAGTCTGGTCAATAAGACTGGGCCAGCGGCAAGGAGTTTTGAGTAGTAATTATGGGTTTCAATCCAACTTGAATAAAAACCATAACAGTTTAAGGCCTTTACTTAGTTGCTCCTAATTTACCAATTACCAGCAAGAACAAGAGAATAGATAAAAAAAGTATCATGCTATCTAAAAGGTAAAACCAATATAAATTGGTATGTCAACACTCAAGGTATTGACACTTGGATAAAGTATAGATTATACAACTATCATCTTCAACATCAATCTTATATTTGTTCATGAAAGGACATCAGCCAACCCTGAATACATCAGCAACATTGCAAACTCAATAAAAGTCTACTTCAGCCTAACTGGCAGACCATATGTTGGAATATGTATTTCCAGGCTTCCAATGGGTCATTGCCCATTGCCTTTGCAGATGTAAATGAAGCATGAACCATCGCTTGGAAATTAGAATTACCATGTACCCGGTAAACAAAGAATTCAGGTAGTATCTTAAATTCCCCTTTCAATGGATGGAAATCATGCACAGACACCGAATTACTCAGATCAAGTATCATATTTTTAGGAAGGCACACCCTATGTTAAGTATTTGAAAGCAAATCACCATAAGGGATAAGCCAGGAACACTGACATATACATTGTTGTTAAATCTTAAAACACAGATGGCACCAGTAAATGAGCTTTTGGGTCTACGTTTGCAAACTTGATTATGGACGGCGGCCTTGACTTTCCCAAAGTTAATTTGATTTAAAAGTGATTGCGAAGTAAATTGATCGGTGTTTGGTACTTTGACTGAAAAAAAAGTGATTTTAACAAAGTTTAACCGACTAAACGCAAAAGCAATAGAGCCACAATCTCATTTGATAAATAACCAAAAGGGAAACCAAACAAGTTAGCAAAATGGGAAAATTAAAGACCTTTGAGTTACTCAAATGCACAGGTAAAGACAGTGTAACACACTATAAGTAGTAAAAGAAAAGCACTCCCCCCACCCACAAGTGAATAATAATGGAGTTTAATTGCTATGCAATGCAATGACCGTGTTTAACTGAACGAGGGTGATCTGAGATAATAAGCACCACTGATGCTGGATTCATGAACACATGCCTCGGGAAAACGAGGTCGTTTTCGTAGTTAGTAGGACCCAGTAGCGCCGAATCGAATTTCCGCCGCAAAACCACAAACTCTTCAATGCATCATCATTGTGTTGTATTGATTAGAGTAAGAAATGAAGCGTCGGTAAAGAGAGAGAGAGAGAGAGAGAATCTGAAAGGGATTGGAAGAAAGCTCGAAATTAATCTCGGATTTGAGGAGCTGGATGTCCTGAACAGCTCTGATCTGAGACCCTTCATCCATCAGGTTGGTCCTGCAGTCTCTCTCCCTCTCAAAAAGAAGCCCAATTTAGAGGGCAGCCCTGAGGCCCTTTAGTTTAAGGCCGTATAATTGGCCTTACTCCATGTTTGTCATGGCCTTACTCCGGTGGCCTCTCACCGACGCCACCCTCAACTGCTCTCATCCTCCTCCTTTCATTCTCTATGATTTCTGTTATTTGCTGATTAGGTTTTCCCTCTTGCCTTAGCTATATGCAATTTCCTTTTATTATTATTGTTGTTGTTGTTGTTGTGGGCTTCAGTTGAGTCTGGGCCTTCAGGTTGTTTTTTTCCCTCTCTTCTTTCGCTCATCAAATTTATTTGGGTTGTTAATTGATATATCTTTTTCATCTTTTTTCCTTTTTTTTATGTTTAATAGGTTGGCCCATTTATATGATATACTAAAGAAAAAAAAAAGATGGAAATATTGGGTGAATAAGGAATACCATGAAAATAAAAGTGTTAGCTAAGTCGTGACGACTTGTTAACCCATTTTAGAGCATCTGAGTTATGATAACTTGATATTCTAAAAATTTATTCTTTTATTTTAATCAACACAAATATTTCTTAACATGAAAACAAAAGTGTTAGCTAAGTCGTGATAACTTGTTAACTCATTTTAGAGCATCTGAGTTGTGACAACTTGATACTTTAAAATATTTTTTTTGTTTAATTAACACAAATACTTCTTAGCATGAAAATAAAATCGTTAGCTCAGCCGAGACGGCTTGTTAACTCTGTGTTCTCAGAGTATTTCTGTTGTGACAACTTGATACTCTGAAACTTAAATAAAGAAAAAGCAAAAGAGATTATTTCCAAAAATATAATGAAAACACAACATTTTCTAGATAGAATTACATGGCTTTGAGTTCCTCATTGTACCAGAGGATACGTATGAGCATAAGTCGAGCCAAAATTAAATTTTCATAATTTTTGTTTCATGTGTAGATAATTTTATTTATTTTTTAATTAAACTTCTCATTTCTTTATTTATAAATAAAAAAAGGATGTTTGAAATTGTTTTAATAATAAAAAATGTTAACTAAGTCGCGATGACTTGTTAGCTCGTTTTAGAGCATCTGAGTTGCGACAATTTGATACTCTAAACTTTCTAAATCTTCTCATTTTTTAGAGGTTATAAATAATTTGCACGATAAATTTAGGTAACCGTTTTAATACGGATGTATTAGGGGTGTTGCAAAATTAAGTTTTTTGCCCTTTCCTATGCATACTCAAATCAGACCAGTTTCTCTCAATAAAGGTTTTTCCCATTTTTTCTAATTTAAATAAAATTGGTGGCGACAAGAATGACAAGATATCTATACTTTTTGAGTGGTCCAAATAATATTTTTGATTGATCTAAAATTACATGAGACTTGGTTATAACTTTGAAACAACTCACAAAAAGCTTCTCGAACCCAACAATTCATTCATATTATCCTTCATCTAATAACCATCAATGCATGATGAACCTGTTAGTTATCCTTTCTCTTGGATTAAATTGCACATATTTCGCCCATGTTTAAGTATCAACAGTGAAACTTAATGAAGAGAAAAATGAAATTCTCATTGATTGGAGAAGTGATAGTTACAACATTTATACTAACAGAGTTGCAATGAATGCAAGCTAACTAACTAAGAAGCTCAGCTAACTATTAATTTAACCAACTAACTAACCGTAGCTAACAGCTAATTATTACAGTAATAACTAACTTAGTATAGGCAATGACTACATTGCCCCTCATATGCCCTCTCAAGTTGGAAGGTAGATGTCCAACATCCCCAACTTACTTAGGAGAGATTGAAAGAAAGTAGCAGCCAACGGTTTAGTCAAGAGGTCTGCCAATTGCTCTACAGAATTAACCTGGATAAGTTTTAGCAGTTCAGATCGAACATGGTCTCCCACAAAGTGACAATCAATGTCTATATGTTTGGTTCTCTCGTGGTGAGAGGGATTGGAGGCAATTTGGATTGCAGATTGACCATCACAAAGGAACTTCACATAAGAGATATCAAGGTGAAAGTCTTCAAGAAATTTAACTGACCAAAGCACCTCGCAGGTAGCACGTGCCATGGCACAATATTCGGCTGCAGCTGAAGACCGAGCAATCGTGGTTTGCTTCTTTGCTTTCCAAGAGACCAAAGAATCACTTAAGAACATGCAATAACTAGAAGTGGATTTTTGGGTATCATTGCAGTTTTCCCAGTCTACATCAGCAGATGTAGTTAGCAACAAGGAACTGCTAGCTGAGAAGAATGACCCCTTACTTGGAGAGCCTTTTTTAGATATTTCAGCGAATGATGACCCACGACTAAGTGTTCAGAGCAAGGGCGAGCCACAAATTGACTCAATTTGTTCAAATAGAAGGTGATATCAGGTCTACTGATTTGGAGATAAGAGAGGCGCCCAATCAACCTCCTATAACCTGAGATATTCTCCCAGAGAGTGCCAGATTCAAAGTGAAGCTTCACATTGGGATCCATTGGGAGGGTTGCAGGCTTGCAACCAAGGAAGCCCGTATCATCCAACAAGGGAAGAGTGTACTTCCTTTGGTTGAGAGTGATCCCACGAATTGAACGAGCTATCTCTAGGCCAAGGAAATATCTAAGAGTGCCAAGATCCTGTCTTAACAGCATCTAACAAAACTGTAGGGGGACCTGCTAATACAATATCATTAGCATATATCAAAACAATGACTAAGGAATCACCACTGCCCCGAGTAAAGAGAAAATGATCATTTTTCGACTGAATGAAGTCCAGGGAGAGCATGGCACCAGGGAACCTAATGAACTATTGTCTTGAGGCTTGCTTTAGGCCATGGATTGATTTGTTGAGTTTACAAACCAACTTTCCACCAGCAAGGACAGAAACTAAAGTATGATAACCTTGAGGGAGAGCCATATAAACTTCCTCAAAGAGGTAACCTTTAAGGAAGGTGTTATTGACATCTAATTGGAATAGATGCCAGTCGTGAACAACAACCATGGTTAACAACACCCTGACAGTAGTGTGATTGGCAACAGGGGAAAAAGTTTCCAAATAGTCAATACCCGCTTGTTGCATGAAGCCCTGAGCTACAAGTCTTGCCTTGTGTCTAGAGATGATGCCATCTTGGTTAAACTTGACTTTATATACCCACTTACAACCAATGGGGGATTTACCATCAGGTAGTGGCACCACAGACCAGGTGGAGTTAAGATTCCATTGCACCCAATTCCTCTTGCATAGCCTGCCTCCATTCAGCAAACTTGACAGCTTGATGATGAAAGTGAGGTTCACAGACAGCAGTGCCATTGCCAATAAAAGAGGCACAATCAGGTTTAAGCTTATCATAGGAGTGATGCTTGCTGATAAGATATTGCACTTGACAAGCATAATCTCAGTGATAAGCAGGTGCTCTTGGCAGTCTATAGGATCTCCTGAGAGGTTGTTGAGGTATAGGAGGGTCTGTAGGTGTGTTCCCATCAATGGTAGGGAGGGAATGGCCACAATATTAGGTATTGGTGCAAACTAGCAGTATTGATACAAGAAGTATGCGTAGAATTATTATTCAAAAATATAGAACTAGAATGCTTAACAAGAGAAGAGCCAACAAATGAATCAGAAGGTGAAGGTGAGATCTTGAAGACATAAGAGGCCATCCACAAGGTCACCCTTCCCAATCATCTTCCTAGTCTTGTTGTCCTAGTTTTGTTTTTCTTGTTAAGATAAATATATTTTTTATTTGGTCACATCTTCCCCGTAAGAGTGGAACACAGTCCATTTAGTGCGGAAAAAATTGATGTTTTAAAATAGACTTATTTTTATTTATTTGATTTTGTAATCATAAAAATGAATCCTTTTAAAAATAGACAGACTTCCAGCGCGGCGCCCTCTTTGTCGTCTTTCCCACGCAGTTGTCGTCTCATGTCAGCGGACCATCTTGGAAACTCAGACAGACCGCCCCCTCTTCCTCAGGTAATCTCCACATTCTTCCCTTCTTTCTTCTTTGGGTTTCGGTTCTCTGTTCCTCTGCTTCGCCAAGCTCGTCCTCTGTGCCTGCTTCTTTTTGTACCTAGACACAACCTTTGATTCTGGAGAGGTATGATTTGTGATTGGATTATTCTTGTTTGTCCTGATTTATTTATTTATTTATTTATTTTTATTGGGGTTGTTATGGTTCTGTCTTGAGGTTGGTGTTTTGGGAGTTGAGCTCCAAGTGTTTGATAAAAGTTGTGTGTGGCTTTGGGTGTAGGGATTGGCTTTTCCAGTTTGATTTGGGGGTGTCATCAATGATGCTTGAAAAAACAAAGAAAGAAGAATCAAATGAGAATGGGAGATGATATATGCCTTAGTTTCCTTTACTTGAATGCTTTCTTTTCTCAATTCCTTGCTCCTCTGCTGCAAGGAGAACAGCCCCATAAGCTGCAAGTGGTGGAATGGAAGTAATTTGTGTTCATACGGTGGCTAGCTGCACCCCCATTTGCCTTGCGGATTTGAATGTAATTTATAGGCTTGTTGATGGCTTGAACTGCATTGCAGCTCCTAGTCCAATCTGAGCACAAGTTTTTTTTTTTCCCTCCTTATTTTTTGTTCAGATTTATAATCATTCTAATGTAATATTATCATTTTTTTTCCTTTTTCAAGAACATTTTTAACTTTTTTCCTGTAGAAAATTTAAACATTTAATTTACGTTAAATGTTCAACGCAATTAAAAATTGGGTGGCATGAGGCATCTTAGTGCTTCAGTTTGACTTCGAATTTTTCATTTGGATTTGAATTTCTTTTTTAATTTATGTAATTGGATATATATTGTATTGAACTTAAAGATTGAATTTCAGTTTGATTATATTTGAGGTGTAATAGTGTATAAAGTTGTGATTTTGAAAATTGAAACAAGGGGTTTAGTCCTTTTTAGGCTTGTCGGTTAGCCTTAATCAGGTGAGATTGACATGATACTGGCCCATTAAAACCATCTGCGTTTGGCTTGGCCGTTTGGTTGCCCTACATACCTGAACAACTGATTTTTCATTGTGCTACTCCTTTCATCTCATTTTTTTTTTTATTTTAAAAATACAGCTGTTGATCCATGGAAGGCAAGTTACAGGAACCTTCTTCATGGGATGATAGTGATGACGATCCCTATTTTCAAGATGCAAGTGATGAAGATGAACATGCTTTTTCATCTGGTTCAATGCCCAAGTTGCAGTTCAGGTTGTTTGTTATTGTTTTTATTATTGCAATGTGGATTTTACTTACCTACTAGTAAAAATATTAAAGTGAATATTATTTATTTGTTTTTTTGTTTACCAGGAATGTGAAATCCAAAGGCATTTGGAATGATGAGATGGGAATGGCAGAAGTCATTGAGAAATGTGGCAAAATGTGGGTAACAACTGGAATAGTTCGAAGTGGGAAGATCTATTGTTCAATTGAGGAGGCTGTGTAGGTGGAATGCCACCTTTCTACATACCCCTATGTTGTTACCTGAAGAAAAATAAATTATTTGGTTGGGGGATTGATGATGTAGTTGTGTGAGAAAAAGTATTAATATTCAGATTTCATAATAATGTGTTTGCAGAGGAATTAGTAGATAAAGGTATTTTTCATGCATACTTGTCTTGTTGAGAGTTTAAAACTTGTGGTGATTCTGATTTGGCAGGTATTTGACGGAACTAGGGGCTTTTGATCTATATGATAATGGTGAAAGAAGCATATCTCTAATGGACATGTATCAAAAGGTTGCAGGCGGGAAGAGTGGATTTTGTTGGGAGCTGTTTGACGTTTACAAGCACCTCAAGTCTCTTGGCTACATAGTTGGGCGGCACGGTGTTGCATGGAGTTTGAAAGGAATTAAAAGTTCCCGTGAAACACCTAATGGTGCTGAAGAAACCAAACAAGTAGTAGATGCCGGATCCAAAGTTGAACCTTCTGTTGATAAGTTATTCAGTGAGTTGCAGATTAATGATTTGAGGCCAGATTTTGATGTTTATCTTCCGAACAGCAGGTTTAGAAAGTCTTCTCCTGGTGATCCCAATTTTCTGCTCTACTTGTCTAGGTAATTATGCTTCTCTTATCATATCAGTATGGTTACTTTAGACTAGGAAATTTAATTGATAAGTGATCTTAAGACGGTTATACTAGTTAGCTTATTTAGGCTGTGGAGTAATCGCAAACTTGACTCAAAGGAATTCAAGCATATCATGACTAGCATTTTTGGCACTCACTCACATCAGAAACACTTACATGCTGCCATAAACATGTTAAGCTTGTTACGTGTATGCATGTGTTTGTTTCTTGGGGGAGGGTGAGAGGTTTGTTTACCAGGTGCAGGTGGGCAGAGCTTGTACATTTGCATCTGTAACTTTGCCAATAAAAAAACATTGGGTGATAATGTGGCTATGTCAACAGTCATGGACTCATGGACCGCCATGGTTATAGGTTCTTGATGGCATTTTAAGATGATAGCCTGGAAATTTCTCACTAGTTTACCTCAACCGGGAATTGCAAATTTATCAGTATAGATAGCTGTTATCAGTTATATTTGCTTCCTAGTGTTCCTGAGAATTTGATAGGCGTTTTAGAGGAATAGCTTTAGTTCTTGAGAGAACAAGAGCAAGCTACTAGCTAATGAAGTTATTGATCTATAAGGAACACTTAACAATGCACTGCATGGGTTATTCATTTTTTTGAACTAAAAGTGCTACTGGTTTGTTTTGTCCTTATTAAGTAATAACAATACAAATTTTGCCTTAGCTGTAATTTTTCTTCATACATGTTTGGTTCTTCAGGGAGGAACACCCAGAATTGATTGTGGCAACCACCAGGAGTGAAAATTTCTCACTTTTTGAGCTGCAGAATCAATTTTGGGTGTTTATACCTCACAACCAAGCATTTTATTCGTATACTTTGCTATCTGGTTTGGGAAATCAATTTAATTTGTTTTATAACATGTATAATCTGTTAGGGGTCATCCACCATCTAGAACAGAAATTCAAGCCCTTGAGAAACAATGCGGTGGCATTCTCTTGAAAATCTGCCAAGTCACGGAGGGACGGGTCAGTTTCTTTTCCTATGACAAGGTTGAACTTCCTGCTCTACCATGAACTTCTCCTGTCTGGCATTTCAAGATGCGCAAGAGAACCGCAAAGATTCAAAGATTTTGTGGACTGTCTCATTTGGTTTGTATACAGCGGTTTCAGAATATCTAAATTGCAGAATCACTATTGTTGAATTTTGTGTATGTTCTGTCTTTGTTATGTAACCCTTTTGTAAATAGAAAATTGGTTTCAATATTTGTGAAGGTATTAATATTAATACTCTTTAAAAAATGAGTGATTAACATTTAACTATAATTTGTTATTTAAAAAGAATTAGAATGTATGGCCTAATATTAACCATTATATTCTACAAGGTAGCAGAACATTTAAAAATGTCGACTGAATCTTCCAAATGATTGATTATTATGGCTTCCGCAATTCGCAATTGTTCACAGGCTGTAGACAAACGATATGGGCCCATAACCTTAACCTTGAGTGAGTTAGCACAAATCTGATTTTTATTGCATTTGTTTCTGGCAGTTTACTGATAAATGCGTTGATTCCTCGATCAGGATTCTTGTAGTTCTGTTTACATGATTTTACTTATAAAGCATCAAGATAAAATATAATACTGATACAATTTGGCACCAATACGTTGATGTAGTAAAATTTTAGAATTTGAGATATTCAAATAAATTTATGTATATATGAATTTAACTTGGATGAATTGTAAGTGTAATTTTTTTCTCCTCAATCATCAAACCATACGTAGTACATTACTAAATTTATTTGACTCTTATTATAGCTATCTTAAAAGTAGAATAAAGTAAAATAAAGAAGACGATTTCTAAATAGAAAAATCTAAAATAGAAACAAAAATCTATTCAAAAAATTTTAGAGGCATTGATATTAGACAAAATATGTTATAAATATCGAAAATAAGAAAGATGGAGTATCGGTGCTGCACAGGATTTAAAATTCACAATTTATGATATCAATTCACAATTGTGTTAAAAAAAAATAAGGCAAAGTTATGATATCAATGGTGACTTTTAATTTTTAAATACATTTTTTTTAGTAATTAAGAGAACACATCATTACTCAACTTTAAAAGGGAGATAGTGAAAATGGTACACCGGAAAATTTACATTGAAAATAGCAAGAAATGGAACATGTTAAAGATATTTGAGTGAATTCGTCCCTAAAATTAGTTCTTTTAATCTTTAAGATTAAGAAATTAATTTGATAAATTATATTTAAGAAACTAATTTAATTTATTTATACTTTATGGATTAACTTAACTTATGTTTTGTAATTTCAATGACTAAAAAAAAGTTAATTTCTTAATTTTAAGGACCTAAATAACTTGCCCATGCAATTTTAAAATTAAATTGAGCATTTACTTATCAATATTTAAGAAAAAGATCATCTAAATAAATTTCTCACTTTATAGAATAATCTAAAGTAACTAGATAGACAAGGTCTCGATCTCGGGACCTTACTTAAGGGATACCAAGCCGCTCACCACTTGAACCAACCCCCGTTGGTTCTTCATATGATTTACTAATCTATATTAACTTAAAAATATAATTTTTTTTTTCACCGCTGGAGTAATTGAACCTTAGTATTAACTATTCCATTTTCAGTCAAACACTCTACACATGCCATGCTCTATCATATTATAAAAAGGGGTAAAAAGCAGCCACCACTCTTTAGGTTTAAAAAAATAATAATAAACTCCATTCTTTTTTGAAAATTACATCCCACCCCATTTTCACTTCTACATTCCTAAAATAAAATAATTAAATTATTTAAATTTTTTAATACGATATTATTTTAATATTTTTACATGGTCACCCACACATATTGATAGTTTATTTAATATAAATATTTTATTTAAATGTTAAATTAAGCTTTTAAAAGTTATACGATAATTATTTAAATAATACAGTCATAGATATTTAAGAAAAAAATAAATAAAAATAACATGTGCACAAATAAATTAAAATATACAATTTTTTTATTAATATCATAATATATAATTATATATCTTATTTTGTAACATTTGTAACATGTGTTTTTATAGTTTAAAAAATATCAAATAAAATAAACTAATTTTTTATATTTTTTATTCTTTATTTTTTTATTATAAATTATTTAAAAGGATAATTTTATTTATAAATATATAAAATATAATTTATTTAAATAAGTATTTTATTATAGATTGCCTTGTTGTTAATTAAAACAACTCACTGAAATATAATTTAAATAATTATTTTATCAAAATAGTTAAAAGTTCTAAATTTTTAAATCTAAATAATCATATTAAATGAATTAATTTTCAAGATGTATACTATCTACTAATCATATCAACAATAGAAAATGAGATAAATATTAAGAACCGTGATTATTGCACACCAGGTTTTGCACACCTGAGGCAATAATTACTCGCGGCGCCTCAGTCCCAACAAAACGGGAGAACATGCCTTTGTTGATGAGACTAAATCAGATGAGGAACTGCGTCTTAATGATGTAAGTTCTGATGATGAGCCTGCTGCCCCCAAAAATTCAAAAAGGAAAAAAATAACAAAAAAATGTGGAGTTACGAGGGGGTGATGTGCAGCGGGGTAATATGGATGGTGGGGTTGTTGGGATTGATGATGGGGTTGATGCGGGGGATGCATGGGAGCCTCAAAATAGGTCGAGGTCCCCGTTCGTGGAGGAGCCGGTAGAAGCCATGCAGCCGAGGTCCCCGATCGTGGAGGAGCCGGTAGAAACCATGCCAGAAGTGGGGGATGTTGGGTAAGCTTATTTTATTAATGTGTGTTCTTCATATTTTGTTATCTCTGGCATAATAGACGCATGACCATGGTCGAATGAACTGAAAGAGTTTCAGTGCCACTAGAATTGTCAGCGATACTTGGAGATTGAGAAAATATGTTTGAACAATATAAGGATAACATTTATCGTGCCTTATATTTGAACTAGATATCACATGACAAAAGGATTATGACATGTTCTATTAAATAGGTTGAATGAACTATTCATTTATTATTACTTGGGTAGTCATAATGTCTTGCTAAATACTGCTTATGACTTGTAGGTATTGAGCTTACTGCCAACGTAATATAAACATATTAGATCACACACCAAGAACAAAATAGACAAATAAGTTTTTAAGGGAAATTGAAAATATTATATATATATATATATATATATATATATATATTATTGGCTAATATATACAAATCAAATTGGTTTTATTATAAAATCAGATTTAATTTGAAATATATTTGAAATTCATTTTATCAGTTTTATATTATAGAATAATAAAAATATGATTTGATAAGATTTTGTTCAAATTCATTTTGATAAGACGAAACTTGAATTTAAATAAATTTGATTTTAAAATTTGAGATTCTATTTCCTTATTAGTTAGGGAATATCTTTATCAACAAATAAAAGTTTGAGAATTCAAATTAAAAACAACACAAGACTAAATTTCGAATCCCCATCTCTGACAACATTCATCAAAACACAACTAGAGAAGATAAACATTGGAAGGTGCGATTGTAAATCGTACAAGAGTTAGCACTCAGAATTAATCCAGCCATGCATGATCGTTCGTTCGTGTGTGAATATCAGTAAAGGGCTGTCGTTTTGTGAGTAACGCCTTCAGTCCAATCGAGTTTGTTGCATATCACACTTTAAGGATACATGTTCTAACCGTAATTAGATCATGTTGTTTAATTATTGAATTAATTGAAACTCATGGACGTTTCTATGGCGGGTTTTGCATTTTAAAAACTTGTGTGCATTTTTATTAATTTCCAAACCATATATTACATGAAGATCCTAACAAAAAGGCGAAGTCGGTATGGGTACCCCCATCGTGGAAGGGTGCCCCAAGGTCTCCCTCCTATTGGGGCATCCAATCCATCCCTCACAACAAGCCCCTCTATTCTTTCCTAAAACCACAAGCCCCTCCAATCAACTTGTATTGCAAGGCAACTAATTCGAAAGCAGGGAAGGTGCTTCAAGGGTGCGATGAGAACTTTCTTCTATGAGTATAGGAACACGATGAAGGTAGGGATATGCTAGCTATTGAAAGTGTATGTAGGGCTCACATTATTGGTATGTCAATGGAGTCTTGTACCACGAATGCCATGGGGGAGTCATCAATCACTATGACCCTTCGCACCATGGAAGAGACGGATATATCTCATGAGAGAGGCCACATGGGCACAGAGGTAATTTGAAGAGGCCTCTATGGAAGGGAGGACGTGGCGTGGGAAGTTTTTTTGTTTGTGCGTTGGGGTCAGAGGAAAGGGAAAGAAAAGGAGGGACCTTAAAAGTCGTGGATTTGGATGTTGGAGGTGGTGGAGTTTTGTGGGTGCGTCCCGACCCTTGACAAAGTGTAAGGACCTGGTACGTGGTTGTGGGTGCGTGGGAATGCCAACAAAGTGGATGAGGATGCTGTGGGAGAGGTGGCCTTGTGCTGAGAAGGGAACCACAATCATCACCACTTCTTGTTTAGGGATAGCAATTCGCCCTGCCCCATCTCATTTGGGTTGGGTAATTCAACGCTTAGATTGAATTTTGAGATAAATTTAAAAAAGAAAACTCGTTTATATTATTTCAAGTTTAGAGCAGGTCTAAATTTTGATATACCCACCCCGAATATATATATATATATATATATAT